>NW_026506237.1:0-22014 GCF_026875155.1 Cherax quadricarinatus
TGGAAAGGTTCGGCACCCCGGGTTGACAAATGAGGTTTTTTTTTCCCTCTATTTCTTTAGTTAAAAGGGTGTAAAAATGAAGGTATGAAATAATGACCCACCACACCAAGTGCAAAGTCATGAAGATCGGGAATGGCAAAGAAGACAGCTTTACGGTACGGTCTAGGGGGCCAAAGACTCAAACTCACTCAAGAAAAAGGATCTTGGAGGTGCAAAATACCGAGCACTCCCGAGGCCCAACATCAACCAAATAACTGCTGCGCACATGGGCACAAAACGAACCTAAAATAGCTTCCGACACCTCAGAAAAGGAGTCTTTCTGACACTGCACCGTGTACGTCAGGCAAATATTGGAATATGCAGCCCCAGTTTGGAACCTCACCTGGCAAAGCACGAAAGGAAATAAGAAATGCAAAGTTTTTGCAACGAGCTAGTCCGGAGCTAAGGGGACATGTCCTACGAGGAAGGTTAAAGAATTCGACGATGAATGGGGATAGGAGAGACGGGGGACTGATAACGAGTAAAAAATTGAAGGAATCGAAAAAGGTGGAAGAGACGGATTTTCCCAGAGTTTGGACCCCCCAACAGGGGTCAAAATTTGGAATTGAAGACCAGATGATACAGGGATGTTGGGAAGTATTTCTTCAGCCAAGAGTTGTCGGAAGTAAAATAGCGGAAAGTGAGGTAGTGAAGGCAGTTATATACAAGCTTTAAGAAGAGGTAGAAAAAGTTCAATGGCGATATGTGAAGGGGCGGGCCGGGAGTGGAATCGACCCCTGCAACCACAATTAGGTGAGTCACACACAGATACACCACAACACACACAGAAAAACAACCACACACACACACACACACACACACACCCCACACCAACACACACACACACACCACACCACACCACACACACCACCCACCCCACATAGGGGGAGAAAGGCCTTGGGGGGGGCCCTAACACGAGACATCAGGAGGCACCCTCACCAAATAATGTTCAGCTACGGGCGCCTGGAAAAAACTGAGAATACAGCCCGATACCTTAATAAGGAATCGTTAAAGACACTGTACAGTGTATGTTAGGCCCATACTGGAGTAGCGCACCAGTCGGAACCCCACCCGGTCAAGCAGCAAAAATTTAGAGAAAGTAAAAAGGGTTTTGAAACAAGGCTGTCCCGAGCCAGGGGAAGTGTACGAGGAAAGGTTGGGGGGAGATAACTGGGACACTGGGGACAGAAGGGTCAGGGAGACATGAAAACGCATAAAGATACTGGGGGAAAATAGACAAGGTGGACAGAGTAGGATGTTCCAGAAGGGGACACGGACAAGGGGTCACAACTGGAAGCTAAGACTCAAAGGGTCACAGGGACTTTAGGAGCATTTCTTCATCATAGATTTGCGGGAGTAAAATACCCTTTGAAGGGAAAGTTGGAGGCAAAAACCTACATAGTTTAAGAAGAGATATGATACAGTCAGGAAGCAGAGAGAGAGGGGACCTAGTAGCGATCAGTGAAAGGCGGGCCAGGAGCTGAGCTCGACCCCTGCAACCAAAATTTAGGTGATACAATTGGGTGGTACACACACACCACACCACACCCCCCCAACCCCAATGGTGGGTGCGACGTGGGGCACAAGGCCCCGAAAACCTTCATGTTTTTGAGGCTCATAACCCGCTAGCAGTAACTGGTAGTGAAAAAGTCAGTGAAAAAACCCTATAGTGTAACTATATTTATTAGTTAAAAAAATTCGGGGGAAACCTGAATTCAGTGTTTTTTTTTAAAAAGTGCCAAAACCGTTGGGGGATTATGGGCCTGTTGTACAAAATACAAACATAAAAAGATCAAATGAGTGTGGAAACGGGGATCAAGAATTACCATTTTTGGGTAACAAGTAAAATGTGGAGCTGTAATGTAGAGGAAAAAGTTAATAAGCAAAAGGAGAAAGAAAAAATAAAATAACAACAAAAGTGGCAGTGGCCTACGAAGCGTGACGTCACAACAGTTTGAAAGCCTTTTTATACATTTTAAAGTGTAACACCGAATGTGAAGTGTTCTGTAATAAGTAAAAAGTGAAATCCTTGAGGAACGGGGGATGCATGAGCTATAGGGTTTTATAAACACACGGGTGAAAGTTACAAATAGTGATAGAAGGCTAAGTCGACGATACGTCTCAGCTTTGGCAATTTGTCATAAACCCCACTACCACCCAAGTATTGCTCACCTTTGGGGTTGCATTTTGCAAGATTGAGTTTGGTCCGCCTCATGTTAGATACGGGTCACTCACCCTGAACCTTTCCCAGAATTGAGTAGAAAAAACATAGACGAGATGCAAAGAGAAAGCGGCAGTGAGGGATAACATCGACCTTAACTGTGACAAGCAAATTTTAACCCCTATATTTTCTGAATTTTAGAAGTAGAACGATAATGTTACAAGTTTTGGTAAGCTTAGAATTACGGGTATCTCCCGGAAATTTTTTAGCAGTATAAATACTTAAAGTGGGGGCACACACACACACACACACACACACCACACACACACACCAACACCACACACAACACACACCCCAAACACACACACACCCCCACTACACACAACACACACACATCACACCCACACCTACACACACCATACACACACACACCCCCACACCACATACATACACATACCAACAATACACACAAATAACCAACATACACCTACACACAACACACACACCACCACACCACACACACCCCAACACCACACACACAAACACACACAAAACACACACAAACACACATAACACACACATACACACCAGAAAATACACAACACACAACACACACACACACACACACACACACCACCCCCCACAGGAACAAGCCTTGTACGCGTATACCAGAAACCACACATACACAGGATTTACACCGCCCCTGTGAATGCCCATCTGAACCTCGCTTCTCTCTCCCCCCTCTTCCTATCCTGGTAGAGCCCTATCTCTACCTATCTCACTCTTTCCCTATATATCTCCTCCCCAACACTTTTCCCCTATCCTCTCTATCTTTCCTCTCCCATCTCTCCCCTCTAAAACTTTTCCCCAAAACCCCCCCCCCCCTTAACATTTTCCCCCTCTCTAACATCCTCCCCCCCCATAATCTCTCCCCCTCCTTTTATCTCTCTCCCCCCCTCCCCTCTCTCCCCCCTACCCTCTCTCCCCCTCTCGCCTTCCACCCCCCCCTTTTTCCCCCCTTTTTTCCCCCCCTCTCCCCCTCTCTTTGCCTTCCTCTCTCTCTCTCTCTCTCCCTCTCTCTCCTTCTCTCTCTCCCTCTCTTCTCTCTCTCTCCCTCTCTCTTTCTCTCTCTCTCTCCTCTCTCTCTTTCCCCTCCCTCTCTCTCTCTCTTCTTCCCTTCCACTCTTCCCTCTCCCTCTCTCCCTTAACACTCTTCCCTCTAACCCCTCCCCCCCTCTAACTCCCCCCCCTCTAACATCTCTCCCCTCCCTTTACCCTTCCCCTCCCCCTTTTTCCCATCTCTCCCCCCTCCTCCCCTCTCTCTCCCCATAGCCTCTCTCTCCCTCTCCTTTTTCCATCCCCCCCTTTTTCCCCCCCTTCTCCCCTCTTCCCCCTCTCCCCCCCCTTCTTTGCCTTCCTTCTCTTCTCCCCCCCCTCTCCCCTCTCTCCCTCCTCTCTTCTTCTCTCTCTCTTCCCCTTCTCTCCTCTCTCTCTCTCTCTCTCTCTCTCTCTCTTGCTCTCTCTTTCCCCTTTTTTTCCTTCCTCTCCCCTCCCCTCCCCTTTCCCCCTTCCTTCTCTCTCCCCCCCCCCCTCTCTCTCCCATCTTACTCTCACCTCTTTTCCCCCTTTTTTTCCTTTCCTACCCCCCTCTCTCTTTCTCCCTTCCCCCTTTTTCTCTCCTCTCTCTCTCTCTCCTCTCTCTCCTCTCTCTCTCCTCTCTCTCTCTCTCTCTTCTCTCTCTCCCCTCCTCCACTTTTTCCCCTTTTTTTCCCTTCTCACTCTCCCTTCCCCTCCCTTCCTTCTCCTCTTTCCCCCTCTCACTCTCCCCCTTTTTCCCCTTTACTCTTCCCCTCTCCTCCATCCCTTTCCCCTTCTCTTTCTTCACAAAAAAAAATGGTGGGAACCGGGGAACCAAGGATCAGTGAAATGGTTTGGTAGGGAGGAGTGGTGGGGGAGCAGGGGAAAAGGGGAACAAGAGTGGGAGAAAAAATTTGGAGAGCTTCTAAAAAAAATGGGAGAAAAAAAGCTCTCTTGAAATTGGAAAAGGGGTTGGAAAAGGGGAGAAAAAAAATTTGGGGGGGCCAAGTAAAAACTGCATAGCCAAAAAAGGGGTCTAGAAGTTGAGAAAAATGGGCTGAAGCGATTTACAGGGCATGACCAGAGAAGACAAGATATAAAGTTGCGAGGCCGAACAGGAAGGAAGGAATTATGAATTGTAAGGTATTCAGCCTGCCCAAAGGGGGCCAAAGGGGTGAAAGGGGAAAAACGCTGGTTGCAGAGGAGAGGGGATAGGTCGAATCTGAGGCAAAACCATATATCAGAGCCACTGGAAAAATAAGGGGAAAACTACCACATACAGGCAGGATCCCGAGTCAAGAGGGTGAGGCAATGGGGGGGAGGGGAAAAGGGGAAATCAGTGTTATCCATGGGCTTCAGGGGAGAGAGGAAAAAGGGAAAACACTGAAATGCAGCAGGAAGAAAGAAAGGAGAATGAGAAATCATACGGAAAAAGGTGAAGAATGGACGGATTTTTAAATTTTTTAGAGAATAGGGGGGGACTGAAGGGGGGGAAAAAACCGACCAATCAAGGATTCTCGGACGGAAAAAAAGTTGCGGGAAAAGGATCCCCCCAAGAGAAACCACGATTGAAAAAAATCGGAAAGTACAAAAAGGGTGTTTCCCAGACAGAGACAGAAAAACAATCGAACGACGCAGTGAGGGAGAGGGGCCCAAAAAAGCGAAAGGGGCTAGGAAAAGGACAAGGAGGAACCAGCAAGGTCGTCAAACAAAAAACGCAAAGGGAAAACACAACACAACTACCTCAGAACCCTCAACCCATCACACCATCCCAACACACCTCAAACCATACCCACAGCCCCCACCCAACAGAGTATAGAATCCCCAGTATTACCCGGCTCCCACCCCACAGGGGCCCCCCAAAACCCCGTGTTGGAAAGGAAACTGAAGGTATGGTACACAAAATGAGGAATAAAATAAGTGGGAGGGGTGGGGATGAAAGAGTCAAAAAAGGCTCGCCGGGGCTCATAGTCCACAGAAACCAAACTTAAGGTATGTAACAGAGCCATCTTTCAAGGGTACCAAATCCTGAGGAAAACAGAGGGAACAGGGGGGGGGGGGAGGGTGGCTTTTCTGATAAAAAAATTCTGGAATTTTTATGAGTGGGGGGAGAGGGGACACGGAGAAAAAGTGATTACATAGCGGGAACACTTTACCTGGAGGTCCCCAAAGGGGGTAATACAGTGATGTATTTAACCCACCACGAAAACAGGAGGCCAAAGGGAAAAGTACGACGAGAGCAAGAGGATGGGTTTACCACTGACTAGAGTGGGCCCGAAGGCCTGCATGCGGGCAAAGCTCCTGATCATGGGTGACTTTAACCCCAAAAAAGAGGGTTGGGAGAATTGGGTACATGGGGGGCCAAGATCAGGAGGGCTAAGATATGGAGGTGGTATGGAAAACTTAGTACCAAAAATAAGGGACACTACAAAAGAGAGAGGGAGAGGAAACCAGCAAGGCTGGGTTAGTATTACCTTGAGTAGTGAATTTCGAGGAATCAATATGAAAGATCCTTGGGGCCCGTACCATGTGGTTTTTTTAAATTCGAATAACAGAAGTTAAAAGGGGGGGAAAGCAGGAAGGCCCGGGCGAATGAAGCCAAATACAAGAAACGGATACACAGGAATGAGGGAAATTCCTGAAACGGGGTTCTTTGGGGCAGAGAACTGGAGGGAAGCCATTAATGAATGATGGAAAATGTACAAAAAAAAATGCAAGGAGGTGGGAGGGTTTGTACCCAAGGTAAAGGAAAATGAAAAAGCCGGGACCCATGGTTTACCCCAAAGGGGTCAGGGGGGGCAAAAACCAAGTGGCTAGGGAATAAAAAAATATAGAAGGGAAAGGGGCCCAGGAGAAAAGGAGAGCGTCATAGACCCGAAAGAATATGCACAGATAAGAAGGGAGGCCCAAAGACAAAATGAAAATGACATCGAAAACCAAATCTACCCCAAACTGTTGTACACCCCTCAGGAGGAAAACAACAGTCAAAGGGCCAGGTAAAACAGGCTAAGGAAGGAAGGAGGAGAGACAACAAAAATGACCGTGAATTTTGTGAGGGAATCAACAAGAATTCAAAAAAGTGTTCCAGAGGAGCAGAAGGGCCCAGAAAGCGGAGAGGTGGGGCACAGCACCCTGTGCTGGAATAGTCACATAAGAGGAAAAAGTGAAGAGGCTTTGAAAGGGGCTAGATACCTCAAAAGGGAATGGGGGGCCCAAAAACTCTCCTCATGGGGATTGAAGGGGAGGAGGGTTGTGTACCCCTAACAACAATATTTAATACTCATCGAAACAGGGAGTTGCCGAGGGATGGAAGACAGCAAATTAATCCCAAACTTAAAAAAGGAGAAGACAGAAGCATTAATACAGACCCGTTCACTGAAAAGTATAGTATGCAAAAATTTTGGGGAAAATTTTCAGGAGAAGAGTGGTGGAACACCAAGAAAGCAACACTCACAACACCCCAACATGGTTTCAGGGACGGGAAACCTGTTCACAAACTACTGGGGTTCTATGACATTGGCAGCAGTAAGCAAAGAGATGGGGGGGTGGATTGTACTTGGGGGCGCAAGAAAGGGGTTGACACAGTTCCACCAAGGATTGGTGCAAAAACGGAGGACCAACAGGGGGTAAAAAAGGGAAGGGCCACAATGGACGGGAATATTTGCCAGGAAAACAGCAGCGATCATGGGACTGGCGAGGTCAAGGGGGGCACCTTTGACCAGCGGGGCCACAGGGGTCAGTCCCGGACCATGCTGTTTTGGGATTTGTGACGACATGAGGAAAGGGAAAAGACCTGAGGTGTTTTTTCCTGTTTCAGGATTGAAGTTGATGAAAGAATTCACTCGATCGAAAACCAGGGGAAAATAAAAGGAATTGGAAGGGCAGACTGGTCCGGGAATTGGCCCCCTGGAGTTCAATCCCCCAAATGCAAAATCAAAAAATTGGGGAAGGGCAAAGAAGACCGCAGAGGGGTACATTCTAGGGGGCCAGAGACTACAAAAACCCCATTCAAGGAAAAGATCATGGGTGATAAACACCCGGCACATCTCCAAGCGCACATCAACCAAAAAACGCGCAGCAATGGGGCCTACAAAAACCTCAGAACAGCATTCCGACATCTTAATAAGGAGTCATTCAGGACCCCGTCACCGGGACGTTAGGGGCCCCTTTGGAGTAAAGCGGACCAGTTTTGGAACCCCCACCCCCAAGACGTAAAGAAAAAGAAAAGTGCAAAGGTTTGCAACAAGACTAGTCCCAGATTTAAAAGGGGATTTCCTACGAGGAGAGGTTAAGGGAATCAACCGACGACATGGGGACAGGGGATAGGGGGGACATGATAACGAAACAAAATATGAGGGAATTGACAAGGTGGACAAAGACGGGTGTTCCAGAGATTTGGGAAAAGTAACAAGGGGGAAAAGTTGGAATTGAAAACGCGATACTCACGGGATTTAGGGAAATATTTCTTTAGACAGAGTAGTCGTAAATGGGAAAAGTTTGGGAAAATGTAGTGGAGGAGGTCCATACATAGCTTTAAACGAGGTACGATAAAACTCACGGCCAGGGAGGGGGGATAGTAGCGATCAGTGAAGGGCGGGGGGCCCGGGGCTCGGACCGACCCCCCAACCTCAACTAGGGGGATTTCAAAGGTGAGTACACTCACACACACACACGCACGCACGCACCACATTATACACACAGCAACAAATAAAATTAAGCAACACTGGGATCGGCCAGGGCGTGGTTTAATGCGAGGAAGGAACCAAGGGGCAGGGATACCACCCAGCTTTTTTATCTCTCTCCCAGGGCATTTTGGGGAGGAAGTGGGCTTCTACGCGTATGGTTCCCACTGTGTACGGTGTTCCCCCTGTGTACAAGCCCCCCTGCATACGGTGTTTCATTGTGTAAAGTGTTGTTCCAGTGTGTCAGGTGGGGTCCCACAGTGTACAGTGTTCCACTGTGTCCAGTATTGTTCACTGCAGCAGGTGTAGAGTTATGTTCTCACTTACTAAACAATTGCAATATATCTCAAAAATACTAATAAAAGGCCTCATGTTATGGTGCCCCATGGCCTGGAGGCAAAGCTCTCTCTTCACACGGCGAGCGTATGGGTTTTCGATTCCCAGCGAGGGTAGAAACACGGGGCGTGTATTTCTTAACACCGGTTGTCTATGTTCACCCATCAGTAAAATGGGGTACCTGGGTGTTAGTCGACTTGTGTGGGTCGCATCCTGGGACAAAACTGACTTAATTGCCCGAAATACTCTACATAACAAGCGGCTTTCTATACAGAAATTTATGTCACTGATGTAAGATAGGCTTGTGTACATTGCACATGTACTTGCAGAAATAAAGATATTATAATTATTATTATTATTATTATTATTATTATTATTATTATTATTATTATTATTATTATTATTATTATTATTAAAAAAAAAAAGAAGAATTAAACGAACAAAGTGGTGGTTTTTTATTGTGTATGTGTTAGCAATGAAGGTTGTAGAGTGTAGGAAATAAATGCTTGTATGAGAAGGCCGTAGCTGCGACGGGGAAAGAAGAACAGGTAATTACTGAACTAAGTATAGATAATGGTGTAGCCCAGGGGAGAGTTGCTGGGAGGAAAGTTAGAGAGTGGTTGCTGGGGAGGTTGCCGGGGAAGTAGCCAGAGTTTAAGTCGGATTAGCCGAGGAAGGAGGGGGTTGCTGGAGGTGTTGCAGCTGGGGTGTATGGCTGGGGTGGCTGGTAGTGTTGTGGAGGGGAGGGGATGTTGGTGGTGTTGAATGTACTCAATGTGCGAGACCTGCATGGACATCACAACTGGTCAATCATGTACACAAGCTCGAGAAAGTGAAGAGTTTTTCAAGCAAGCAATTTCCGGAGTGAAGCTGAGGGTAATGCAGTGTAAGGAAAGACTAATGGAGGTGAATATAATGTATTTTAAGAAAGAATGAAAAAGGAAAAACTGTAGAAACTACCTCCCAGAATTAATTTATGTTGTGTAGAGTTACCTGGAAGACCAGGCTTAATTAATGTTGTGTAGAGTAACCTGGAAGACCAGGCTTAATTTATATTATGTAGAGTAACCTGGAAGACCAGGCTTAATTAATGTTGTGTAGAGTAATCTGGAAGACCAGGCTTAACTTATATTATGTAGAGTAACCTGGAAGACCAGGCTTAATTAATGTTTTTGTAGAGTAACCTGGAAGACCAGGCTTAATTAATGTTGTGTAGAGTAACCTGGAAGACCAGGCTTAATTTATATTATGTAGAGTAACCTGGAAGACCAGGCTTAATTAATGTTGTGTAGAGTAACCTGGAAGACCAGGCTTAATTAATGTTGTGTAGAGTAACCTGGAAGACCAGGCTTAATTAATGTTGTGTAGAGTAACCTGGAAGACCAGGCTTAATTAATGTTGTGTAGAGTAACCTGGAAGACCAGGCTTAATTTATATTATGTAGAGTAACCTGGAAGACCAGGCTTAATTAATGTTATGTAGAGTAACCTGGAAGACCAGGCTTAATTAATGTTGTGTAGAGTAACCTGGAAGACCAGGCTTAATTAATGCTGTGTAGAGTAACCTGGAAGACCAGGCTTAATTAATGTTGTGTAGAGTATCCTGGAAGACCAGGCTTAATTAATGTTGTGTAGAGTAACCAGGAAGACCAGGCTTAATTAATGTTGTGTAGAGTAACCTGGAAGACCAGGCTTAATTAATGTTGTGTAGAGTAACCTGGAAGACCAGGCTTAATTAATGTTGTGTAGAGTAACCTGGAAGACCAGGCTTAATTAATGTTGTGTAGAGTAACCTGGAAGACCAGGCTTAATTAATGTTGTGTAGAGTAACCTGGAAGACCAGGCTTAATTTATATTATGTAGAATAACCTGGAAGACCAGGCTTAATTAATGTTGTGTAGAGTAACCTGGAAGACCAGGCTAAATTAATGTTTTGTAGAGTAACCTGGAAGACCAGGCTTAATTTATATTATGTAGAGTAACCTGGAAGACCAGGCTTAATTAATGTTGTGTAGAGTAACCTGGAAGACCAGGCTTAATTAATGTTGTGTAAAGTAACTTGGAAGACCAGGCTTAATTTATATTATGTAGAGTAACCTGGAAGACCAGGCTTAATTAATGTTGTGTAGAGTAACCTGGAAGACCAGGCTTAATTAATGTTGTGTAGAGTAACCTGGAAGACCAGGCTTAATTAATGTTTGTGTAGAGTAACCTGGAAGACCAGGCTTAATTAATGTTGTGTAGAGTAACCTTGAAGACCAGGCTTAATTAATGTTGTGTAGAGTAACCTTGAAGACCAGACTTAATTTATATTATGTAGAGTAACCTGGAAGACCTGGCTTAATTTATGTTGTGTAGAGTAACCTGGAAGACCAGGCTTAATTAATGTTGTGTAGAGTAACCTGGAAGACCAGGCTTAATTTATATTTATGTAAGTAACCTGGAAGACCAGGCTTAATTAATGTTGTGTAGAGTAACCTGGAAGACCCCTGCTTAATTAATGTTGTGTAGAGTAACCTGGAAGACCAGGCTTAATTTATATTATGTAGAGTAACCTGGAAGACCAGGCTTAATTAATGTTGTGTAGAGTAACCTGGAAGACCAGGCTTAATTTATATTATGTAGAGTAACCTGGAAGACCAGGCTTAATTAATGTTGTGTAGACCTCTTCAAGGGGGGCTCCTTGGCGTGGTGAGGAGGCTCTTGGTCTGAGGAATTAGACCTGTCGGTCTCCTTCCTCAGACCGAACCTAATTACCCCCCAATCCCCCGTTCCCTATCCCATCCTCCCCATCCTCCCCTTTTTCCTTTCCTCCTCCTCCTCCTCCCCACCCCTCCCTTTTGCCCTTCCTTTTTGGCCTTTGGGCCTTTTTTTTTTCCCCCACAGGCACGCTAGTTCCTATGTAGGGGAAAGGGTACCGGGGCCACCCATTCCTTGAGGTTTTTTGGCGTGGGTAGTTTGCCTGGAATCTGGATTGCCGGGGGTTCCCTGATCCCTCTCCGGTACCCGGGAGGGTGTTTTGGGGGTCTATGGGCGACGGAGCTCTCAGAAACCACCTTTCGGATTCCCGGGGGGGGGGGCCGAAGGAGGTATTTTTTGTGGCAGTTTTCCGGCCGCCCTCCTTTTGTCCCCCGGGGGTAGCTGGGCAGATGGAGGTTTGCTATCCCGGGATTGCCGGTTTACGGCATAATTTGGGTGGGTTTTATGGCCAGGGGTTCCATGTGCAACTGCGCTACTTCGGTGCTGATCCTCTTGGGCTGGAGGGAGTTTTTCTGGCCCTTTCATTCCTCCTAGGAACTACCTCCCTGGCCCCCCCTTTTTTTATTCTTTTTTTTTTTTTTATTTTCTTTTCCCTTCTTTTTTTTTTTTTCTTAAAAAAAAAAGAAAAAAGTAAGCAAACCATGGACCCCTAGTCCATGAACCTTTTTACCCCCGGGCCCCTTTTTGATCCGCACCCCGTTCTGACCCTCCTCATCTTTGGACCACTTTTCGGACATCCTCATCCCTCTGATTTTTTCCCGGTTGCTGTTTCCCACCCGCTTCAGGTACTGAGGCCTCGAGTCCCCTTTTCGATTTTTTAAAATTCGTCTCCTCTGACAGCTTCCGGCCCTCCTCTAGGGTGCAAAAATTTTTGAATCCCGGGCCCTTTCCCCACTCAGACCAACTCGGCCCCCACGCCAAAAACCCCACCGAAAATTATTTTGGAGATATTCTCCCCTTCTCGTTCTCTCGAAAAGATCGACACTCCCCTTCACACCTTTCCACGTCTTTTTCAGACTGCACAAGGGACTAAATTCTTCATTTACGACCGACTTCCTCTCTGCCTATTTTCTGACCACGAGGGAAAGGCACTCCTACCCATTTGGGTAAAGAATTTTTTTCATGCTCTTAAAGCGGTATTTGCATCCCCACAGAATTACCCAGCTATGAGCTTTTCGTCTTTCCCATTTTTGAACTGTTCCTGCCTATTAAAAAACATCATTCCCTCATTCTTGTAGGGACCGATACCATATTTTCAAAAAAATTTCCAGACATGGGGGCACTGACTTCTTGAACACTGGAATCCAAGATTTCCAATCCCAAGGTAGACATTTTATGTTCTTCCGCCCGGGGGCGGAACGATACCCTAGAAATGGGCCTTTTTAACTTTTAAAAGCCATGAACCCACCCTTTTTACGTGGGAGCATCGTTAAAAATTCAAAGGTGATCCCAACCGCAACATGTAGAAATTGCTGGCGATTTGGCCATCCGCGAAAATTGCAGATCTTCGCCGAATGCCGTCTTTGGGGGCCTTTACCATTTAATGTCTTGCAATCGACCCCCCTCTTTCCTTTTTGTCTTTTAGGCTCACCCTTCCTACTCCGCTGTTGTCAAATCTACTTAAAAAGAGCGGGAAAACCTTACCTCAAAGAGGGAAAGGTCCCCTTATCCCTGGCAGTTTCTCATCCCGCCTCCAAGGAGACTACCCCGGTTTTTTTTTCCCCCTTTTCAAAACGTCCCCCCACTTCTGGGTCCCTCTTCTGCAACCACCTCTGTGGTTTTCCTCTCCCATAGTCCTCCTGTATCTAATTCTTTTTTCTGTCCTAGCTCAACGTCCCCACTTTAACCCTCAGTCGATCTCGCTTTTTTGTGTTTCCCTCACAAGCCTCAGTAGCGCGAATCTCAAAGACACCTCCTCCTAAAATCCCCCTACTTCCAAGTCAAAAAAAAAGGGCCGTTAAAAACCCCTACCCATCTTCCACCCCCTCATTTTTCCCTTTCCCCGTTCCGTTGGTTCTTCCCCCCCTTTACTGGCTCTGTTCAAATGTAGAGGGTTTACCCTCCTCCTCGTACTGTAAAACCCTTCCCCCCTGTTCCCCCCAAGTTTTTTTCTTTCTGCCACCTCCCAGTTTCTGCCCCTTTGTCCCCCCTTTCCCTATTTCTCCCGTTCCTCCACCCTTCCCCCCCTACCTTGTAAGTCCATTACAGTTTTCCAAAACTTTACTCACCTCCCCCCCCATTTTCCAAATTTCTCCCACGAATTTTCCCGAATTCCCAAACACTTTAAGCAATCTCTGAAAATAATTTCAGAGACCAAACCTCAAGGGCCGATCCCCCCCCGTTTCCCTTTTCTCTCCTCTGCTCCTTGCACAAATCCTTTCTTCACGCGCACCATTCCTTTCGTGCTTGAACTTTTTCCCCTGCCCCCGCATGTGGACTTTTCTAACCCCTTGTCCGTAGGAACCCTTACCTGGGGGTTTCGGGTTCTTTATCTTTTGCCAAAACAGGGCCCTATTTACGTGGAATATATGCGGCCTCGGGGGAAATCGGGGGAGCTTCAATGTTACTCCCCCATTTTTCCCCCTTTTGGGGGTTTTTGTTACAGGAAAAAAAATTTTACCCTTGCTTTTTTCTCCCCCATCTAGGCTATAATTTATTGTTTTTCTTAGATCCTTTCCTGATGGAACCTTTTAATGAAAGTGCCTTTTCTACGCCTGTTTTTCCTTCCATCAGCTATTTGTTCATACTTCGCTGCATTACACAGCCCCCCGTATCCATTTGCAAGGTGGTATAGCTATGTTCTTTATATCTCTCTCCTTCTCGGGCATTATCTATTCCAGATATTGCCTTCTTGTTTCGTCATTACCGCCACAGATTCTGTTCTTGGCGATTTTAATGCCCCTTTTCCTTTGGGGGGGTCTCACTGTGATTCCCGGGGATTAGTTAGAGGCTTTTCTTGCCCCCCACCCCCCCTTTTTTTTTAAAATACAGGTATTTGCACCCTTTTGATCCCGGACCTCACTCTCTTTTGCATCGATCCTCAGTTGCTTTCCCCGCTGCAAGACTTCACTTGGGGTTGTTCCCCGGGGACTTTTCGTGACAGCGATATTTCCAATTTTTTTATTTCCCTTTCTATTCACCATTTTTGCACCCTGTGGAAATTTTTGATCAGGCAAATTGGAACCTTTACTCACCCTAAGGGTTTATAGAGAGGTTTTTTTTTTTTTGTCCCCATTGATGAGTTTTTTACACCTCTTTCGCCCTCCTTTTTAAACGCAGTTTTAAATTGTATACCCCAAACTTCGGGCAGGCATTCTCAGAAAGGGTGCCTTGGGGGTCTCTGTTTGTGCTCGTGCGTACTTTTTGAAACACGTGCTGGGGGGGTACCGGTAAAATGAACCAAAGTGGATCACTACCGGTCATCCTGATGCTAAACGCTTTTCTGGCGAGATTTGTCCCCACCATCATCCTGTTCCCCCCTATGAGGCAGGGGAAAAAAGTACGAAAACTGAGTGGTAAATATCTCCTGCCCGGGGCCCTGTTCTGCGGGTTGCGGGTTTGTATAGAAAAACCCATAGATGTTGCCAGAAATTGGCAATCATCTGGTCCGATTTCTCAGGGACTCATTATCCCCCATTTCGTTCTTAAGTCCCCAAGAGTTTAGCACCCTTGGACTTTTCTTCTTCAGAGAAAAACATATAATGTACCTTTTACATTTCAAGAACTGGAGGCAACATCTAGTTTGCGATCATCGGCGGGGCCCCGCCTTTTCATATTGTATGCTAAAACATTTAATCAGCAGCCCTTGCGTCCTATTAGCCTTTACAATTTTTTTGGCACAAGGAGTTTTCCCAAACAAGCGTGGAAATCCGCCATTGTTCCCCCTTTTCCCGCAACCCGGCACTACGGGGAATAAAGCCCCCCATATCGCCCCCTTTGCTCTTACCAGTGCGTTTGCAAAGTGATGGAACGCCTGAAATAGACTTTAGTGTGGTATTTAGAGACAACAACATCCCCCCACTCGTAAATTGGCTTTCGTAAGGGGAGTTCACCTAGCCCCTTACTATGCTTGAAAAAGTAGTTTGTAATCCCCTTTGCGAATAACCCTAAAGTTATTGCCATTTTTTTTTGCCCTTGAGAAGGCATATGACACAATTTGGGAGGTATAATATTTTACCCCAAGCCCCTCCTTAAGCCTTGAGGAAATCTAAACCCTTTCCCTTTAAGAATTTTTAACTGCCAGGTTTCCGTTTTTGGGTTAAATAATGTGCTCTCCCCAGACTTTACCCAAAGCTGAAGGTTTTCCCCGGGATATTTTTCTGAGCAAAACACTTTTTCCCCTTGTTATTAATGATTTGGCCCTAGTTTTCCATCAAATATTTGGTCATCCTTATGTTGATGACTTTGGTATTGCCGTGCAGGTGCTGCTGTCACCTTATTACAGTTTCTCTCCAAATGCATCGCCCATGTTTCCAATTTGGGCCACCAAAAGGGGTTTTAAAATTTTTCCCAGCACTAAAACCCCCAAAAATTTACTTTCACTAAACCTCTGTCATCTCCCGTCATCTTTGTATTTATGGCTCCTGTATCCCTGAATGTGATACGTAAAGTTTCTGGGCTCCTTTTTGACCGTATTTTTTATTTTGGGAAAACCTCACATTCCTCTCTGAAGGCAACTTGTCACAGGGGCTGAACCTTCTTAAAAACCCTTCCCCATCTTTCAGGGGGGAGCTGATCGTCGAACCCCCCTTTGCCTGCATTCCCCCCCTCTTTTTTATGAAACTTTTTTAGGGTATCGATCTTTTTCAGCGGCATTCCCGCTACTCTCCTACCCTTTAAACCCCCATTTCATCCCACCACCTGTCGAGAGCCTTATGCAGAAGGAACTTTCCCATCCTTTCCCGATCGCCGTGATGCCCATTGCCTTCGCATACGTACGTCTCATGATCCCCGCAATCCTTCCCCTTTTTAGAAGGGGCCTGATTTGTAAATTCTTTTTTTGTTCGCCGCCCCCGTTTACTCCATCCCTTCTCTCTTCGCCTTATTCGTTTGTCTTTCCTTTAATTCCCCCTTTCTATGTTCATTTCATCTACTTTTCCTACCCCCCCCGGGAAGTTCCCGCTGTTTGAGTCTGTTCTTTCTCTCCCCTTCTCAAAAGCCCAACTGTCTAGGTCGCTTCCCCCCTCTCTTTTCTTGACCCCCTTCCACTCTCAACTCATCCATTGCGTGTCCAGATGGCTCTAATCTTTTGCGGGGTTTGGGTTCGCAGCGTGTTACCAACAGCGTCGATGCGGGATTTTTCTACTTTTGGGAAGTATTTTTACTGCGAATTGTATGCCTCCTTGCAGCACTTTTCGGGTTGCATCTATGCTTTCATCATTTGTGGTTGCCTCAGAATCCCCTTTGTGCTTTCAGGTATACAGAAATTTGATACCCTCACCCCCCAGTTCCCCACCAATTTGGGTATGCCCCTCTTTGCCAAACTAAAGTATTGTTTTTTTTTTTGGGTCCCTGGTCATGTTGACGTACAGGGCATGAATAGGCAGACACTGCTTGCGGCGCAGTACATGACCCACAGTTTTTTAAAAAGTTTTCCCTTTACGGACTATTTTGCTGCAATACTTCCCCCCTTCCACCCGTTGGCAACAACGTTGGCTACATGCTCGGCAACAAAAATTCAATCTATTAAAACCCAGTATAGGTTATGGCCGCTGTTATCCCCAGTGCGGGTTGGGAGACTACTCTCCCCGCTTTGCATTGGCCATACTCGTTTACTCATATACTCAGGAGAGGCGGGCCCCGCTCTCTCTGTGGAATTGCCCAAACTCCTTAATCGCCACATTTTGTTTGGGGCCCACTTTTTCAACGAGCAGCAGAATTTACCCCCGTCGTGCTTTGCTCCCCGTGCTCTCTCTTTACCTTCCCCTTTTCGCTGAGGACCCACCTTTCATCCGACTTTTTCATTGGGCTTTTTCCAACAAATGACTTATTCACAAAATTTGATACCCTTTAGCCCTTTCTATGCAAACTCTTGCTACCCTCTACCCCCATACTTTCCCCCCCCACTGTTTTCGTAACCTCTGATATCCCCCCCCCCCCTTTGCCCCCAAAACCTCGCTTCCCTTCCCCCCCTGCGCTCTGTTGCCCTTTTGGGGGTGCTTTTTTTTTTCTATTATAATAATAATAAAATAAGTTTTGTAGAGTAACCTGGAAGACCAGGCTCAAATTTAAAGTTTGTGGTAACCTGGAAGACCCGGCTCAATTTAAGTTGTGAGGTTTAACCCGGAGACCAGGGTCAAATTTAAAGTTTGAAGTAAAACCCGGAAGACCAGGCTTAATTAAGTTGTGTGAGTAACTGGAAGACCGGCTTAATTAAGTTTTTGGGAAGGGAACCTAAAAGAAGGCTTAATTTAATTATGTGGGAAAAACCTGGAAACCCGGCTTAATTAATTTGTGAGAGTAACCCGGAAAACCAGGGTTAATTTAAGTTGGTAAGTAACCCGGAAAAACCCGGGTTATTTTTTTATGTAGAGTAACCCGGAAGACCAGGTTAATTTAAAGTTATGTGAGTAACTGGAAAACAGGTTAAATTTAAAGTTTTGTGGAACCTGGGAAAAACCGGCTTAAAATTTTTATTATTTGAGTAACCTGGAAGATCAGGCTTTAAAAATGTTTGTAGAGTAACCTGAAATCAGGCTTAATTTAATGTTGTGTAGAAACCTGGAAGACCAGGGTTAATTATGTTGGTAGGTAACCGGAAAGACTACTGTGGTGTTTTAGCTTATTTCATCAATGCCCTTTTTTGAAAAAGTCAATGAGACATAACAGAAACAAGTGCAAGTGTGCTTCCAAGGAGGTTTCTTTTTAAAAAAAAAACGTCGAGAAATAAAGTGAAAAGTTAAGAAATAGAAATCTGTTTTAGGTTAATTTTTTTTTTTTTTTTTTGACAATTTTAATGTGATTTTAAATTTACGTGTTAAAGACGTGCAAAACCCCCGGGGGTCTTTATTTTGAAGCGTTTCACCCAGCCCCTGTTCCCCTTTTCAGAGCTACAAGAAAACCCGTTTAAAATGAGGTAAACAGCCCTCAGCCTTGACAAAGGGGTTCATTTACACAAAAACCCGCACACAGAAGAGAGGAGCCCTTACGACGAGTTTCGGTCCGACTTGGACCATTTTTTGTGCGGGTTACTTGTGTATGTTCCAGTCCGGTATTGTGCCTTTTTTTTTTTTTTTATTTGTGTTCATTTTCTTTGTCTTTGTTTTGCTATTTGAACTTATCCAGTGGGTATTATCATTGGGCGGACTGCCAGCATGATAGTCTTTTTTCTCATGTTTGGTGTCTGGAGGTTCCACCTTGTCTTCTCTCCCTTTCTTTAATTTTTGTAACCCAAAATTTTGAGGATGACTCAGTACCAATTTTGCATTTTGTTAAATCCTCAGGGTTTTCTCTGTCTTCCCTATTAATTGTATTTAATTTTTTTGTTGCCTTTTGTATAAGCCTGTGAGAGCCCCGGTCGTTTTCTCTTGTCCAGTCTAGTAATTCTCTCCTCGCTGTTCTGTTCCTTGTGAAAGTTTCCCCTTCTTTTTCTTGTTATTTACCTGGTGTTTACGGTTTTTTTTTCTTGTGTGACGTGGAGGGTTTCCCATTCTGTTTTACTTTGCTTTTGTCATTCAAATGTTCACTTGTTTTCTTCTCACCTCGGTGTTCTTTATGGGGATTTTGCTGATTTTCACCCACTGTTTTAGAATGAGATATTTGTAAGCATTTGGGTTTCTTTTCGTGGGAAAAGTTTTGCCAGCCAGTGGTTCCCCGATCCCTACAAAGAAAATGTGGAAGTTTGGGTTTGAGTAATCAGTCTCTCATCCCGGGGCGATGTAAACAGTCCTCAGCCTGAAGTCGATGTAATCTAAAAAATCACGACTGTTGTTGTCATTTATGCACTGATTTTGACAGCTCTTTAGCTAATGCTTTGGGTTCCATGAGTTTGATTCAACAAGATGTTTTTCTCTGCTTTGTATTTCCAAACTTCCTGAGAGGTTATTTTTTGGTTTTCAATCACTTCTTTATAAACCATTTTTTTATGTTTTTGGTTTTAATTACCCTCTGTTTTCCCCTTTTATACTGTGTTTTGTCAGGAAAGGTTACATTCATTGTTTCCCCTTCTTGACATTTTTGGGATCCTTTCTTTCTCTTGCGTCTGTCTCCAGTTTTAGATTGTAGTTTCTCTTACTGGGGTTTATGAAATACCCCTTGGCTGCCCATGCATTTTGTTCTCCATGTCGCAACTCTTTCTTATGAAGATCCTACGGTTCCCAGTCCTTTGGCTGAAGTTTTCGTGTATTTTTAGCTTTCTTTGGCGTTATCTCATTTACGACTTTATTTTGAACACGTTGGTTGCTTACCCGGTGTTCTGTTATTGGGTACGGGGGTTTTAAAGTTCTGCTAAATTTTCTCTTCGAGGTCACACTGCTCAGGTTTTCTTATTTCCTCCGTTCTTTGGTTCCCAAAAAATAGCCCCAGGTTTTTTCCCTTTTTTTATTTGTTGTACCCCTCCAGGAATATTATTGGTTTTACTAAACTGAGCTCTGTCTTATAATAACTTGTTATCAATTTTTATTTGCATCCCACCATTTTTCTTGTTGATGGAGGATGACATGTTGTGCTTTATCATCCACTACGGGTTGTGTGGGGGCATCCCGGCGCTCACTCTCTCAAGCTTAATCACAACTTTTTTCATATACTGAATCTTTGGCGCTGTAGCTCAAAGCTCAGGCCTAATATATTCTATACCCTCCCTCCCATTTTTAACACCTAATGAGTTAATTCAGGTACCCGTTTACGCTGTGTGAAAAGGGCATAGGTGTAATTAACTGTCCCCTTGTCTTCTCCCTGTGGTTGAACCCAGTTTTTCCTTTTTTGAGTGGAGGGTACCCAAGGGACGAGCCACCAAGTTTTTAGGGGGTGAAATTGTCCTTCTGAATTCATCATCAGGTGCTAATCCGAAGCTTTAGAAAAATTGAAAATTTATGTTTAAATGTAACCAATGTTTGTTTTTGTAGCGTTAAAAACACTCCCCAAATTTATTTGCTGCTACAACTACAAACAGTTGCCACTCTCTACAATAACACAAACTAATTTCTCGACTACTCCCCGTATTTCAGTCGATGATCAACGGCTTAGATGAATATCTGCCGCTATCAGAGGACGCGTCAAACACACACACACATGGTCAAGGCCATCGATCACTAGGTGTTTTATACATCGCTCGTAGATACACTGTCTTACATACTGAGACTGTAGTCACTTCCAGATCTCTGGCAATTGTCCTGTATCCTGTGACTTGGTGTAGAGTTTAGTAGTGGTGCAGACAGTGCGTCTGCTTCCTCTTGCAAGATCTCTGTGAAAAACTTTGTCAGGTCCAATGCCATTGATGTATCCAGTGCACGCAAAAGATAGTCTTTACCTTTCCGTCGGTGTACCCTTTCTACTTAATTCTCTGGTGTTGTATCTGTTTCCAGTGAAAACATCTCTTTACAGCTCATCTGTTCAGCTCCTCACAGACTTGCTGTTTCTCGTCAGCTCTCCTCACCCTTTCTTCAATTTTATTACCTGGTATTTTACTGTAGTGTTGTTTTGCAGATGGCGCTGCAGAGTAGTGTGTGTAGGCTAGTTCCTTAGCTCTGGGACTAGCCTTGTTGCAAACTTTTGCACTTTCTCCAGTTTCTTGACGTGTTTGACCAGTTCTGGTTCCATAACAGTGCTGCATGTACAGGGGTCTGATGTACACGGTGTACAGTGTCGTGAATGACTCTTTACTTAGAGTTCGAAACGCTATTCTTAGGTTTACCAGGCGCCCGTATACTACAACGGTTATTTGGTTATGTGTACTCTACATGATGCTTACCTCAAGATCATTTTCCTTGGATGAGTTTTGCAGGAGAAATGTAGCAAATATGCTGTAGCAGAGATAACCCAGGAGGCAGCTCAGATGAAAACTCTCACACACACGAGCTTTTAAATCTCTGCACTAAATTCACCTTAAACCAGCAAATAATAGAGCCAACAAGACTGGAGAATACACTGGACCTCATCTTCACTAACAATGATGATCCGATACGAAATATTACCATATCAAAAACAATATATTCAGATCACAACATAATAGAGGTTCAGACATGTATGTGCGGGGCCCCAGACCAACAAACTGTGATCAGTCACGAGGGAGCCTTCACCAAATTCAAACTCAGTAACAAAAACATAAGGTGGGACCAAGAAAACCAGGTCCTAAATGATATAAACTGGGAAGACAGCTTAAGTAATACGGACTCAAACCTATGTCTAGAACAAGTTAACTCTGTGGCACTCAAGGTACGTTCAAGGCATATTCCTTTAAGGAAATGGAAGTGAAGATGTAAACTAGAAAGGGAAAGGCGCTCCCTATACTGGCGAAGGCAAAGAATAACAGAGCGGCTAAAAGAGGCTAATATATCTGTAATACGCAGGAAGGCACTGGTCAGAAGAAATCCCAAACATCGAACTAAAGCTAAAGGAATCTTACAGGAGTCCAGAAATGCGGGAAGAACCAAAAGCCATGAATGAAATTGAAAGAAACCCAAAATGTTTCTTTTCTTATACCAAATCAAAGTCGAGAACAACATCCAGTATTGGGCCCCTACTTAGACGAGATGGGTTCCTACACAGATGACAACAAGGAAATGAGTGAGCTATTCAAATCCCAATACGACTCGGTTTTTAGCAAGCCGCTAACCAGACTGAGAGTCGAAGACCTAAATAATTTTTTATGAGAAGGACACAGAAGGTGGTAGACTCAAACCTATCTGATATTATCCCGACGCCAAATGACTTCGAACAGGCGATAAATGACATGCCCATGCACTCTGCCCCAGGGCCAGACTCATGGGAAATCCGTGTTCATCAAGAACTGCAAAAAGCCCCT
>NW_026506238.1:0-2500 GCF_026875155.1 Cherax quadricarinatus
ATCCGGGGTATCAATCCGGTGTCATACTAAGTTATCCGGGTGTCATACAAGTTATCGGGGTGTCATACTAAGTTATCCGGGTGTCATACTAAGTTATCCTGGTTCATACTAAGTTATCCGTGTGTCAAAACTAAGTTACCCGGGTGTCATACTAAGTTATCCGGGTGTCATACTAAGTTATCCGGGTGTCATACTAAGTTATTCCTGGTTCATACTAAGTTATCCGGGTGTCATACTAAGTTATCCGGGTGTCATAACTAAGTTATCCGGGTGTCATACTAAGTTATCCGGTGCCCATACTAATTTTATCCGGGTGTCATACTAAGTTATCCGGGTGTCATACTAACCTAACAAGAATATTTCATTACTTACGATGATAATTTGTTTTTAAAGTTTCTCTGATGTTAAAATTTGGTACGTGTGTGTGTGTGTGTGTGTGTGTGTGTGTGTGTGTGTGTGTGTGTGTGTGTGTGGTGTGTGTGTGTGTGTGTGTCTGTGTGTGTGTGTGTGTGTGTGTGTGTGTTGTGTGTGTGTGTGTGTGTGTGTGTGTGTGTGTGTGTGTATGTGTGTGCGTGTGTGTGGTGTGTGTGTGTGTGTTGTGTGTGTGTGTGTGTGTGTGTGTGTGTGTATGTGTGTGGGGTGTACTCACCTAGTTGAGTTGCGGGGGTCGAGTCCGAGCTCTGGCCCCGCCTCTTCACTGATCGCTACTAGGTCACTCATCCCTGAGCCGTGAGCTTTATCATACCCCCGCTTAAAGCTATTATGGATCCTGCCTCCACTACATCGCTTCCCAAACTATTCCACTTACTGACTACTCTGTGGCTGAAGAAATACTTCCTAACACCCCTGTGATTCATCTGTGTCTTCACTTCCAACTGTGTCCCCTGTTACTGTGTGAATCTCTGGAACATCCTGTCTTTGTCCACCTTGTCAATTCCTCTCAGTATTTTGTATGTCGTTATCATATCCCCCTATCTCTACTGTCCTCCAGTGGTCGTCAGTTGATTTCCCTTAACCTCTCCTCGTAGGACATACCTCTTAGCTCTGGGACTAGTCTTGTTGCAAACCTTTGCACTTTCTCTAGTTTTTTTAAACGTGCTTGGCTAGGTGTGGGTTCCAAACGGGTGCCGCATACCCCAATATGGGCCTAACGTATACGGTGTACAGGGTCCTGAACGATTCCTTATTAAAAATGTCGAAATGCTGTTCTGAGGTTTGCTAGGCGCCCATATGCTGAAAGCAGTTATTTGGTTGATGTGCGCTTCAGGAGATGTGCCTGGTTTTTATACTCACCCCAAGATTTTTTTCCTTGAGTGAGGTTTGTAGTCTCTGACCCCCTAGACTTTTACTCCGTCTGCGGCCTTCTTTGCCCTTCCCCAATCTTCTTGACTTTGCACTTGGTGGGATTGAACTCCGGGAGCCAATTGCTGGACCAGGTCTGCAGCCTGTCCAGATCCCTTTGTATTTTCTGCCTGTCTTCGATCGAGTGTATTCTTCTCATCAACTTCACGTCAATCTGCAAACAGGACACCTCAGAGTCTATTCCTTCCGTTATGTCTTTCCCACAAATACCCAAAACACACTGGTCCTAGGACTGACCCCTGCGGGACCCCGCTGGTCACAGGTGCCCACTTGACACCTCGCCCGTACCATGACTCGCTGCTGTTTTCCCTGACAAGTTTTTCCCTGATCCATTGTAGTGCCTTCCCTGTTTATCCCTGCTTGGTCCTCCAGTTTTTGCACCAATCCTTGTGTGGAACTGTGTCAAACGCCTTCTTGCAGTCCAAGAAAATGCAATCCACCCCCCCCTCTCTCTTGTCTTACTGCTGTCACCATGTCATAGAACTCCAGTAGGTTTGTGACAAAAGATTCCCCGTCCCTGAAACCATGCTGGCTGCTGTTGATGAGATCATTCCTTTCCAGGTGTTCCACCACTCTTCTCCTGATAATCTTCTCCCCTGATTTTGCATACTTAACATGTCAGTGACACTGGTCTGTAGTTTTAATGCTTCATTTCTGTCTCCTTTTTTAAAGATTGGGACTACATTTGCTGTCTTCCATGCCTCAGGCAATCTCCCTGTTTCGATAGATGTATTGAATATTGTTGTTAGGGGTACACATAGCGCCCTCTGCTCCCTCTCTCAATGCCCATGGGGAGATGTTATCGGCCCCATTGCCTTTGAGGTATCTAGCTCACTCAGAAGCCTCTTCACTTCTTCCTCGGTTGTGTGCACTGTGTCCAGCACTTGGGGGTGTGCCCCACCTCTCCATCTTTCTGGAGTCCCTTCTGTCTCCTCTGTGAACACTTCTTTGAATCTTTGTTGATTCTTCACATACTTCACGGTCATTTCCTGTTGTCTCTCCTCCTTCCTTCCTTAGCCCGATTACCTGGTCCTTGACTGTTGTTTTCCTCCTGATGTGGCCCGTACAACAGTTCGGGTCAGATTTGGCTTTCGCTGCTATGTCATTTTCATATTGTCTTTGGGCCCTCCCTTCTTAC
>NW_026506238.1:10000-16832 GCF_026875155.1 Cherax quadricarinatus
TGTAGTTTGTCTGGGGTTTTCTTTGCCCCCCCCCTTCTTCTTACTTTGGGCAGTTTTTAAGAATGGTAATAATACCGAAAGATGAAATTAAGAACTGTGCAACATCTGGGTATCTTATTGTAACGTTTGCCATCCAGTGGCTTTAACAATACAATTCTTGGGCAAAAGACAACTACACTACAACAACCCATCTTTTTGGGGAAGGGACCTACTTCCATGGGAAATCCCGCCTACCAGGACTATGCCCCGTCTGCAACCTGACTTATTTTAAAAGCCCGGGTCCTTTCTTCTCTTCAGAATCTCCACGACTATGGTGCCTTCGCCCCTACTCCTGGGTTGGGGGACTGATTACCTCATCTTTTAAAGTTCAGTCTTCAATTTAGCCCTGAATTTGTATTGATAAAGCCACGGGATGGCGATACGCCAATAAAGATACCCAGTGTTGACATGTGTTTTAATTTCACAGGGGCATTGCGGGACCCCGGAGCCAGTTGCGGGACCGGCTTGTAGCCTGCCCCGGTTTTTTTTGGTCCTGCCTAACCCTCGACGATTTGATCCCCCTCATTTTTCACATCTCTGCAAAAAAAGACATTTCTATCCCCCTTTCCGTTATGTCATTCATATACCAAAAAACACGGCCTAGGACTGCCCCCTTGGAACCCCGCTTGTTACAGGCGCCCATTTGACACCTCGCCACGTGTTTGGTGTACTCACCAAAATTTGTACTCACCTATATGGGGTTTTCAGGGGTCAGTCATAGCCCCTACCCCGCCCTTCACTGGCGATACTAATTCACTCTTTTTCCGCTGCATGAATTTGCATCCCTTTTCTTAAAGCTATTTAGAATTTGTTTCCCACTACTTACTCTCCAGTTTTTTCCAATTTCTGACAACCTAAATTAAAGAAATACTTCCTAACATCCCTATGACTCATCGGGGTTTTCATTTTCCCAAATTTGTGTCCCTTTTTTTCTGTATCCCATCTCTGAAACATTCGATCCTTGTCCCCTTTGTCAATCCCCTCTTATTTTTTTATACGTTGTTATCATTCCCCCTTATCCCCCTTTTCTCTAGTGTCATCAGGTTGATTCCCTTAACCTCTCCTCTAAGACATACCCCCGTTCCGGGCTAATCGTGTTGAAATTTAAATTTTTCCCCAATTTCTTACGGTTTTAACTAAATGGGGTTTTCCATACGGGCGCTGATTTTCCCAAAAGGGGCCTTACGTACACGTGTAAAATTCGTAAAGGCCCCTTTACTCAATTCTAAACGCCAATCTCAGTTTGCCAATTTTCCATATGTGCACAGTTATTTGATTTGGCCTCGGGGGGACATGTTTTTTATGACTTCCCCCAAGATCCTTTTCTTTAACTGACGTTTTGCGCTGTTGGTTTTCCTAACCTGTCTCCGTTGCGTCGCTGTGTCCTTCCCCACTTCTGCCCTTACACTTACTGGGTTAAAACCCCCAGGAGCCATTTGTGCCACTTGTAGTTTGTCCAACCCCCTTGAATCTTAACTGATCCCCCGCTTTGTATTCTCCTCATCATTTCACATAAACAGGAACAGGACACTTCTGAATCCTTTACTTCCACCCCAAGTCTTCACGTTACAAAAACGCCGGGGCCAGGCCCCACCCGGGAACCCCCCGCCCCTTCGCCCACCCGACATTTCAGCCGCCCAAACACGTTTTTTTCCTTCCAGTCGGGTATTCCCTGATCCATTGCATACTTTCCCCTTTTTCCTGCCTGTTCCTCAATTTTTGCACATCTCTTGGGTACTGTGTCAAAACCCCCCTTGCAATCTAAAAGATCAATCTCCCTCCTCTTCTTGTCTTCTGTTACATTTCGAGAACTCAAAAAAATTTGTGGCACAGGTTTTCCCCTCTCTGAGCCATGCTGACGGGTCTGTATGACCCTCTTTGAATGTGTTCCCTACTTTTCTCCTGAAACTTTTCCACACTTTACATACTATACAAGTCATGACATGGTCTGTTTTAATGCACCAAATGTCCCCTCCCCAAAAAATTTGGGAACTACATGTGGTCTTCAGCCCAGGCAACGCAGGGTTTTCGATGATTATGAAGATTGCTGCAATGGCACACAGTTCCCTGCTCCCTCCCCCAGTACCCAGGGAGATATGTTTCTGGGCCCACCGCCTTTGAGGTATCGGTTGTCTACATTTTCTTCCCCTCTCCCTTGGTTATGTGTTTTGTGCCGCACCTGTGGGCACATACCTCCCAGTTTGCTGGAAGCATTGCGACTATTGTAAAATATTTCTCAAAATCTTTTGTTTAGTTCTCACACACTTCTTGGTCCTCTTCGTGAGCTCCCCTTTTCTTTCCCACCTGCTTACCTGGTCCTTGACTGTTTTTTTCTCCTAATGTGACTGTATAACAATTTTGGGTTTAAATTTGGTTTTTTGATGCTATGTCGTTCTCTTATTGCCCTGGGCCCTTCTCCATTCCTTGCATATTCTTTTCCCCTGGTTCTTCTGCTCATCCCCTTGTTTTTTTGAGTTTTTGCCTTCTATACCTTTTTTCCTGCTCTCGCACATTGGTTTTGGCCTCTTTACCCCTTCAATTAAACCATGGGCTCACTTGGTCTTACCATTTTTTCTGTTTTCCCTTGGGGATGAAATTTTTTCTGCCTCCTGCACTTTGTGGTTACTATTTTTACCATTCATTTACTGTCTTTCATCTAGTTCCTTTCCCACTGACTTTTATGCAGGAAACTTTTTTTTTATTCCATTAGTCCCCTTTTTTTAAGTTTTTGGTTTTTCTCTTTGTCTCGGTACGCATTCTCCACTGTTTAACTCAACAAGAAATTCAAAATCAGGACATCATGATCCCCTATCGCCAAAGGGGGCTTTCTTTGATACCTTTTTGCGAACTATTCATGGGAATATGAGATCAATTTGCTGAAACATCCCGCTCTCTCTCTGGTTGTACCCCAACATGTTAGCTGAAGTTCCCAATACAGTCCCAACATTTAGCCTCCTGTTTCGGTCCCCCATGTGCTCTAGGTTTTCCGTCAATCTCTTATGATTGAAATCCCCCCTTAAGGCAATTTTGTCCTACCCCAAAGAGCCCTTTGGCCACTTCAGCTAGTGTATCCACCTTGCCCTATTGCGCACATCATTCCTTCCTTGTTCTCCTGCTGTTAATGGGGGGTTATACATCATCTATCATCTCCTTTGGACCCCCCTTTTGAATGTTCCTACAATAACTCGTCTGTTTCCCTTTTTTTTATTCCCCCCATCTCCTCAAAATCCACTGTTTTTTTATAGCAAAGCTACTCCTCCCCCCCTCTGTTCTCCTGTCTTTCCCCCATAACTGATATCCAGGTGGAAAAATTTCATCTGTTATCATCCCGAAGTTTTTTCTCGTTATGCTATAATGCAGGGGGCATCAATAGCTTTTGCCCTTTACTTCTCTTTCCATTAAATGATTTTTGGGGGAGGAGAGGAAGGTGCGGGTGGGGGGGTGGGAGGCAGGGGACAAATTTTGGGGGTGCTGTGATGTGGATTAGGCTTAGGGGGGTGGTGGCTATGGATGAGGTTTGTTTCTGTTTACTGTGTTTTGGTTTTATATGTGGGGACAGGGTTTTAAGCTTTCTGAAGCATTTGTGTTTAAGTTTCCCCAAAAGGCTGGTTTTCCTGTCTATCGTTGCCTGCCCCGTCTCTCTTTCCTTCCACTGGTTCTGTCTTGCTTCACTTTCAGTTGCTTCCATTCCTTTCTGTTCTTCTCGATTGAGGAACACTTTTTGTAATCTGGAGAGTCCTTTAAAAATGGTGTGGGGGGTAGTGAAAGATTTACAACCCCTTTGGGGTGGGTGGAGTGAAGATATTACACACCCCCGGTGTGGGTGGGGAGTGAAATATTACACACCCATGGTGTGGGGGGGAGTGAAGAATTACAACCCCTGGTGTGGGGGGTAGTGAGAATTTCACACCCATGGGGTGGGTGGGGGTGAAGATATTACACACCCCTGGGGTGGGTGTAGTGAAGATATTACACACCCATGGTGGGGTGTAGTAAATATTACCACCCATTTGTGGTTTTTTAGTGAAGATATTACACACCCATGGTGTGGGGGGGGAGGAAAATATTTCACACACATGGGGTGGGTGTTAGTGAAAGTTACCCCCAACAAAGCCCGCCCCTGGCCGGGCCAAAGGGGTTAGACTCTCGAAATTTATCAAAAGGGAAAAAGGTGATGTGAGAATATTGAAACTTTCATTGCCAGTGTTTGGGAGAGAATTTATTTGTGTTTTACCTTTAAAGGGAAATGCCTACTTACGTGAATGAGGCTGAGCCTGACTGTCGGTTACTTTTTTTTTTGCTTCAAATGCCAAATTTAAAAAAGCCGTGGGGGAACACGTTTTTAAAAATTAGGCAGGGAAAGAAAATTTGGGGATTTAGACCAGTTCATTTAGTCTCATAAGTGTTTAATCGTCACTTTTATTTGACGAATCACCACCATAGCAGTCTCGGCTTGGGGTTATCAACTTTTCATTGTGTAATTCAAAATTTTAATTCTAAACGTCAGAGCAACTAATAAACACCACACGTGTATATACGTACGAAACAAATTTTTAATAACTTAAGAAAAATGGTGTGAGCCCAGGGGGTATTCAAGGCCAAGTTTAGCCATTGGTGTTTTTTTGCGGCGGGTCTGAAAAAAGTTATTGTCCACTGATGAATTGGGGGCAAAGCTAGTTCTACCTCTCCTTTTAAAACCTGGAAAAACGGGATTCCCTGGGGGAAATGGGGGAAGGAAGAATGCTGATGGGGGACAGATGGCTCCTGGACACATGGACCCGGGAAAAAAAAAGGGGGGTCTGTGGGTTTCTGGGGGGACCTTGGGGAATTGAGGAAGGGAACTCCCGGGGGCCCCCGGTTGACACATGGACCCGGAAAGGGGGGGGGATACCCTTGGGGGGGTTGGGGGAAAAGGGGTAGATGGCGGACAGATGGACTCCCGGACACATGGACCCGGGAAAAAAAGGATACTGTGGTTGCGAGGGGGGCCTGGGGGGGAAAGAGGAAGGGGAGAACACCTGGGGGGGCACGGGTGGACACATGGACCTGGGAAACGGGGGGGGGGGGGGAAAACCCTGGGGAAGTGGTGAAGGGAAAATCTGATGGCGGACCCACCTCACCTACGATTCCCTTCCGCTGAAATATTCCTCAAGCTTTGGGCTCCAAATAGAGATTGCCATGAAAGTTTCCTTCCTCCCCCTGGTTTTTGCGTTGCAAAACATTTAAAAATTTTTATGCTCAAAAACGATTAACTAAAGACAAAAAGTAAATGGAAGGGAAAACGACGGGTATATATTGTTTACATTAAAAAAAGTGGTCAAAAAAAAGGGGCTACCCCATGGAAATTTAAACACGTTAATCCAAAAATGGAGAGAGAACTGTAGATTTCTTCTCTTTCTGTACTGAACAAATTTTCACTGCATTAAAAAAATTCAAAACAAACCGAAAACGTGAATGTGTTTTCCCCTTCTAAACAGAAGTTCTTAGTGAAAAATTATATAAAAAAAAATTATCAGCCTCTCTTTTTTTATAGTTTAAAAAGTCATATGACAGGGTGTAGAGGGAGGCAGGTGTTAGTGTATTGTTAACTTGTGTGACATAAGAAAGTTTAAATAACCTAACGCTGTACACAGTAACACCGATATACATACAAAAAACACTGCTACACAGAGTAACATAGGAAAACATAGCATACATAAAAAATGTAGTATTATGCAAAATCCACAGTAAGAAATAAAAAACTATGAAAAAATAAATAGTAATTTTTTAGATACTGGAAGAAAAACCGAGCTCACCGTCCGTATTTTCAATACCCACCCAAAACTGACGCTAGGCTTTCCCCTTTTAAAGGGCACTGTCTTGAGGTTTTTCCCTTCCTTTTGTCTTTTTGTGGGAAAAAATTTTTAATTTATTAGGACAGGGGATTTTGAAGCTAAATATTTGCTTTTTTCCTGAATCAATTTTGGGAAAAAGACGTTTTTTTTTTGGGGTCGTTGGAGTTTTAAAGCAGTTTTTGTTTTATTAGTACAAACCTTCGAGATGTATAGTCAGGAGTACCCCCTTTTCTGACCTTTGGTTTATATTGAACTTCTTTCTCTAAGCGGGTTTGGACAGCAAAAACCCGAATATCTTAGGGTAGACTAACACCGTTCTTTCTTTTAACTTAGATGATGCTGAAATAATTTATGTGTTAGAAAATTTCTGTGAACAAGAACTGGTTTTTTATTTTCCTGCTAGAGTTCCTTGTCTTTCCCCCCGGTATTCGTTGTTGTTCTGGTTAATGTTTCCCCTCAACATTTTAAAGTCCTTTTATTCTTTGTTGTTTTTGTTACCATTTTCCGGTGTAAGTTTTTTTCCCTAACTTTGCTTTTCTTTTTTTCCTTTTTTATTTTTCGTTCCGAGGGGTTTTTCTTTTTCCTTTTAGCTGCCCTTTTTAGTTATTTTTTTTGTTTCCCCTGCCTCAGTGTATTCCCCCGTCTTTCTTTCCTTGTTCTTTTATCATGTATTTCTTTTTTGGTGCCTTGTTTTTTCTATTAGTTTTTTCTTTGTGCGAGTTTTTAAGTGATTATGTAATATTAATTTCCATCAAACTGTAAAAGTATTTATTGAAAGGGTATATAATTATGCATCTGTACCCGTTGAAGATATTGAACCATAGTGACTCCAAACCCGTTGGGACGCAATTTTTAAAAACTAAAGTTCTATTTAACTAAAAAAAACGGGGACGGGGAAGAATACCCCTTTAGAAAACCGAATCACGAACCTAGGACTTGAGTCTTTTTGGATGAAACTG
>NW_026506239.1:0-15724 GCF_026875155.1 Cherax quadricarinatus
TTGCAGGGGTCGAGACTCAGCTCCTGGCCCCGCCTCTTCACTGATTGCTACTAGGTCCTCTCCCTCTCTGCTTCCTGAGCTTTGTCATACCTCTTCTTAAAACTATATATGGTTCCTGCCTCCACTACTTCACTTGCTAGGCTATTCCACTTCCTGACGACTCTATGACTGAAGAAATACTTCCTAACGTCCCTGTGACTCGTCTGAGTCTTCAGCTTCCAGTTGTGACCCCTTGTTTCTGTGTCCCCTCTCTGGAACATTCTATCTCTGTCCACCTTGTCTATTCCCCGCAGTATCTTGTGTGTCGTTATCATGTCTCCCCTGACCCTTCTGTCCTCCAGTGCCGTCAGTCCGGTTTCCCTCAACCTTTCCTCGTACGACATTTCCCTGAGCTCTGGGACTAGCCTTGTTGCAAACCTTTGTACTTTCTCTAACTTCTTGACGTGCTTGACCAGGTGTGGGTTCCAGACTGGTGCTGCATACTCCAGTATGGGCCTAATATATACACAGTGTACAGTGTCTTGAACGATTCCTTATTAAGGTATCGGAACACTATTCTCAGGTTTGCCAGACGCCCGTATGCTGCAGCAGTTATTTGGTTGATGTGTGCCTCCGGTGACGTGCTCGGTGTTCTGGTCACCCCAAGGTCTTTCTCCCTGAGTGAGGTCTGTAGTCTTTGTCCACCTAGCCTATACTCTGTTTGCGGTCTTCTTTGCCCCTCCCCAATCTTCATGACTTTGCATTTGGCAGGATTGAATTCGAGAAGCCAGTTTCTGGACCACATGTCCAGCCTGTCCAGGTCTCTTTGTAGTCCTGTCTCATCCTCGTCCGATTTAATTCTCATCAACTTCACATCATCTGCGAATAGGGACACTTCAGAGTCTATTCCTTCCATCATGTCGTTCGCATATATCAAAAATAGCACTGGACCTAGAACTGACCCCTGTGGGACCCTGCTCGTCACAGGCGCCCACTGTGATACCTCTTCACGTGCCATGACTCGTTGCTGGCTCCCTGTCAGGTATTCCCTGATCCATTGCGGTGCCCTCCCTGTTATATGCGCCTGATCCTCGAACTTCTGCACTAATCTCTTGTGGGGAACTGTGTCAAAGGCCTTCCTGCAGCCTAGGAAAACGCAATCAACCCACCCCTCTCTCTCGTGTCTTACTTCTGTTACCTTGTCATAAAACTCCAGGAGGTTTGTGACACAGGATTTGCCTTCCATGAACCCATGCTTGTTTTCATTTATAATCTTGTTCCGTTCCAGGTGTTCCACCACTCTCCTCCTGATAATCTTCTCCATGACTTTGCACACAATACATGTCAGAGACACAGGTCTGTAGTTTAGTGCCTCATTTCTGTTTCCTTTCTTAAATATGGGGACTACATTTGCTGTCTTCCATTTCTCAGGTAGTTTCCCAGTTTCAAGGGATGTGTTGAAGATTATGGTTAGGGGCATGCACAGCATCTCTGCTACTTCTCTAGGGACCCATGGGGAGATGTTGTCCGGTCTCATCGCCTTTGAGGTATCAAGGTCACTTAGCAGCTTCTGCACCTCCTCCTCGGTTGTTCGTATGTCATCCAACACTTGTTGGTATATTCCCTCTTGATGTTCCCTTCTGTCCTGTCTTCCCACAGCCCTTCCTGTCTCTACTGTAAAAACTTCCTTAAATCCCCTGTTTAGCTCCTCAAGTACCTCCTGATCATTTCTTGTGAGTTCTCCACCTTCTGTCCTCAATCTGATCACCTGGTCTTTGACTGTTGTCTTCCTCCTGATGTGGCTATACAACAGTTTCGGGTCAGTCTTGATTTTCGATGGTATGTCATTTTCGTACGGTCGCTGGGCCTCCCTCCTTACCTGTGCATACTCGTTCCTGGCTCTGCGAATGATCTCCCTATTTTCATGTGTTCTCTGCCTTCTGAACTTTTTCCATTCTCTATTGCACTTTGTTTTTGCCTCCTTACACCATCGGGTAAACCAGGGGCTCGTTGTGGTCTTCCCATTGTTTCTGTTGCCCTTTGAAATAAACCTTTCCACTGCCTCCTTGCATTTTGTTGTTACATATTTCATCATTTCGTTTACTGGCTTTCCTGCCAGTTCTCTGTCCCACAGAACCTCCTGCAGAAAGTTCCTCAACCCTATGTAGTCCCCTCTTTTATAGTCAGGCTTTTCCCATTCAACTCCTGTTACTCTCTCCACTTGCAACTCTACTATGTATTCAAAGCACAGAACCACGTGGTCACTAGCTCCTAGGGGACTCTCATACTTGATGTCCTCAATATCTGAGCTGCCCAGGGTGAACACAAGGTCCAATCTTGCTAGTTCATCCTCCCCTCTCACTCTGGTAGTGTCCTTAACATGTTGGTGCATGAGGTTTTCCAGCACCACGTCCAACATCCTGGCTCTCCATGTTTCGGGACCCCCATGTGGCTCCAGGTTTTTGTGTGTGTGTATGTGTGTGTGTGTATGTGTGTGTATGTGTGTGTGTGTGTGTGTGTGTATGTGTGTGTATGTGTGTGTATGTGTGTGTGTGTGTGTGTATGTGTGTATGTGTGTGTGTATGTGTGTGTGTGTGTATGTGTGTGTGTGTGTGTGTGTGTGTGTGTGTGTGTGTGTGTGTGTGTGTGTGTGTGTACTCACCTAGTTGAAGTTGCAGGGGTCGAGTCTAAGCTCCTGGCCCCGCCTCTTCACTGGTCGCTACTAGGTCACTCTCCCTGAACCATGAGCTTTATCGTACCTCTGCTTAAAGCTATGTATAGATCCTGACTCCACTACATCGCTTCCCAAACTATTCCACTTCCTGACTACTCTGTGGCTGAAGAAATACTTCCTAACATCCCTTTGATTCATCTGTGTCTTCAACTTCCAACTGTGTCCCCTTGTTACTGTGTCCAGTCTCTGGAACATCCTGTCTTTGTCCACCTTGTCAATTCCTCTCAGTATTTTGTAAGTCGTTATCATGTCCCCCCTATCTCTCCTGTCCTCCAGTGTCGTCAGGTTGATTTCCCTTAACCTCTCCTCATAGAACATACCTCTTAGCTCTGGGACTAGTCTTGTTGCAAACCTTTGCACTTTCTCTAGTTTCTTTACATGCTTGGCTAGGTGTGGGTTCCAAACTGGTGCGGCATACTCCAATATGGGCCTAACGTACACGGTGTACAGGGTCCTGAACGATTCCTTATTAAGATGTCGGAATGCTGTTCTGAGGTTTGCTAGGCGCCCATATGCTGCAGCAGTTATTTGGTTGATGTGCGCTTCAGGAGATGTGCCTGGTGTTATACTCACCCCAAGATGTGTGTGTGTGTGTGTGTGTGTGTGTGTGTGTGTGTGCCCCCACTTCTAAGTATTCATACTGCTAATAAATACCGGTAGATACCAGTAATTCTAAGCTTACCAATACTTGTAACACTTATCGATTCTACTTCTAAAATTCCGAAAGTAGCTAGGTTGTAAAATTTAGCTTGTCTCAGCTTAAGTGTCTGACGTTATCCCTCACTACCACTTTACTCCTTGCACTCTCGTCTATGCTATTTCTACTCTAATTCTGGTAATGGCTTGCAGGAGTGAGTGACCAGTATCTAACAGTGATGCAAGACCAGACTCAACCTTGCAAAATGCAACCTCAACAGGTGAATACTTGCGCTGACAGCGGTGTGATGACAAGTTGCCAGAAGCTGATGACGTAGTCGTCATACATAGGCCTTCTATCACTTTTTGTAACTCCTTCACCCGTGATGTTTATAACCATATATGCTCATGCATCCCGCGTTCCTCAAGTGATTTCACTTTTCACTTATTACAGAATACACTTCACATTCGGTGTTACACTTTATATGTATAATGGCATTCAAACTGTTGTGACGTCACTGTGTGTGTGTGTGTGTGTGTCTGTCTGTCTGTTTGTCTGTGTGTCTCTGAGTGTGTTAGTTACCATTTTGTCCTAGGCACATGTCGATTCGACACTAGGCCTGTTGTATATGAGTGTGTGTGTTAGTTACCATTTTGTCGTGTGTGTGTGTTTGTGTTTGTGTGTGTGTGTGTGTGTGTGTGTGTGTGTGTGTGTGTGTGTGTGTGTGTGTGTGTGCGTGTGTATGTGTGTGTGTGTGTGTGTGTGCGTGTTGTGTGTGTGTGTGTGTGTGTGTGTGTGTGTGTGTGGTGTGTGTGTGTGTGTGTGTGTGTGTGTGTGTGCATGTGTATGTGTACTCACCTAATTGTACTCACCTAATTGTGGTTGCAGGGGTCGAGACTCAGCTCCTGGCCCGCCCTCTTCACTGATCGCTACTGGATCCTCTCTCTCTCTGCTTCCTGACTTTGTTATAACCTCTTTTTAAAACTATGTATGGTTCCTGCCTCCACTACTTCACTTGCTAGGCTATTCCACTTGCTGACAACTCATGACTGAAGAAATACTTCCTAACGTCCCTGTGACTCGTCTGAGTCTTCACTTCCAGTTGTGACCCCTTGTCCCTGTGTCCCCTCTCTGGAACATCCTATCTCTGTCCACCTTATCTATTCCCCGCAGTATCTTGTATGTCGTTATCATGTCTCCCCTGACCCTTCTGTCCTCCAGTGTCGTCAGTCCGATTTCCCTTAACCTTTCCTCGTACGACATTCCCTTGAGCTCTGGGACTAGCCTTGTTGCAAACCTTTGTACTTTCTCTAACTCTTGACGTGCTTGACCAGGTGTGGGTTCCAGACTGGTGCTGCATACTCCAGTATGGGCCTAACATACACAGTGTACAGTGTCTTGAACGATTCCTTATTGAGGTATCGGAACGCTATTCTCAGGTTTGCCAGGCGCCCGTATGCTGCAGCGGTTAATTTGGTTGATGTGTGCCTCCGGTGATGTACTCGGTGTTATGGTCACCCCAAGGTCTTTCTCCCTGAGTGAGGTCTGTAGTCTTTGTCCACCTAGCCTATATTCTGTCTGCGGTCTTCTTTGCCCCTCCCCAATCTTCATGACTTTGCATTTGGCTGGATTGAATTCGAGGACCAGTTACTGGACCACATGTCCAGCCTCTCCAGGTCTCTTTGCAGTCCTGCCTCATCCTCGTCCGATTTAATTCTTCTCATCAACTTCACGTCATCTGCGAACAGGGACACTTCAGAGTCTATTCCTTCCATCATGTCGTTCACATATATCAAAAATAGCACTGGTCCTAGAACTGACCCCTGTGGGACCCCCGCTCGTAACAGGCGCCCACTGTGATACCTCTTCACGTACCATGACTCGTTGCTGCCTCCCTGTCAGGTATTCCCTTATCCATTGCAGTGCCCTTCCTTTATGTGTGCCTGATCCTCCAGCTTCTGCACTAATCTCTTGTGGGGAACTGTGTCAAAGGCCTTCCTGCAGTCTAGGAAAACGCAATCTACCCAACCCTCTCTCGTGTCTTACTTCTGTTACCTTGTCATAAAACTCCAGGAGGTTTGTGATAAAAGATTTGCCTTCCATGAACCCATGCTGGTTTTCATTTATAATCTTGTTCCTTTCCAGGTGTTCGACCACTCTCCTCCTGATAATCTTCTCCATGACTTTGCACACAATACATGTCAGAGACACAGGTCTGTAGTTTAGTGCCTCGTTTCTGTTTCCTTTCTTAAATATGGGGACTACATTAGCTGTCTTCCATTTCTCAGGTAGTTGCCCAGTTTCAAGGGATGTGTTGAAGATTGTGGTTAGAGGCACACACAGCATCTCTGCTCCTTCTCTAAGGACCCATGGGGAGATGTTGTCCGGTCCCATCGCCTTTGAGGTGTCCAAGGTCACTTAAGAGCTTCTTCACCTCCTCCTCAGTTGTTCGTATGTCTTTCCAACACTTGTTGGTAATTCCCTCTTGATGTTCCCTTCTGTGCTGTCTTCCCACAGCCCTTCCTGTCTCTACTGTAAAAACTTCCTTAAATCTCCTGTTCAGCTCCTCACATACCTCCTGATCATTTCTTGTGAGTTCTCCACCTTCTGTCCTTAATCTGATCACCTGGTCTTTGACTGTTGTCTTCCTCCTGATGTGGCTATACAACAGTTTCGGGTCAGTCTTGATTCTCGATGCTATGTCATTTTCATACTGTCGCTGGGCCTCCCTCCTTACCTGTGCGTACTCATTCCTGGCTCTGCGACTGATCTCCCTATTTTTCGTGTGTTCTCTGCCTTCTGTACTTTTTCCATTCTCTATTGCACTTTGTTTTTGCCTCCTTACACCGTCCGGGTAAACCAGGGGCTTGTTCTGGTCTTCCCGTTGTTACTGTTGCCCTTGGAATGAACCTTTCCACTGCCTCCTTGCATTTTGTTGCTACATATTCCATCATTTCATTTACTGGCTTTCCTGCCAGTTCTCTGTCCCACTGGACCTCCCGCATGAAGTTCTTCAACCCTATTAGTCCCCTCTTTTATAGTCAGGCTTTTCCCATTCTACTCCTGTTATTCTCTCCACTTGCAGCTCTACTATGTATTCAAAGCACAGAACCACGTGGTCGCTAGCTCCTAGGGGACTCTCATACTTGATATCCTCAATGTCTGAGCTACCCAGGGTGAACACAAGGTCCAATCTTGCTGGTTCAACCTCCCCTCTCACCTGGTAGTGTCCTTAACATGTTGGTGCATGAGGTTTTCCAGCACCACGTCCAACATCCTGGCTCTCCATGTTTCGGGACCCCCATGTGGCTCCAGGTTTTCCCAGTCAATCTCCCTGTGGTTGAAATCCCCCATAACCAGCAACTTTGCTCGTGCTGGAGTGAGCTCTTCTTGCCACCTCAGCAAGTGTGTCCACCATTGCTCTGTTGCTCTCTTCATATTCCTCTCTTGGCCTCCTGCAGTTCTGTGGTGGATTATACATCACTGCAATGACCACTTTGTGTTCCCCAGACTGAAGTGTACCTGCTATGTATCTTTTTCTCCTGTCTCATCTATTCCTTCCATTTTCTCGAATTTCCATCTGTTTTTTACGAGCAGAGCAACCCCACCTCCCCCCCTACCCCTTCTATCTTTCCTCATGATCTGGTATCCTTGTGGGAAGATTGCATCTGTTATTGTCTCCATGAGTTTTGTTTCTGTAACTGCTATGATGTCTGGGGACTTCTCATTGATTCTTTCTTGCCATTCCTCATGTTTATTCGTTAATCCATCTGCATTTGTGTACCAAACCTTCAACTTCTGTTCTAATACTGTAACTGTGGTGCGGGGGGTGGAAACAGAGGGATCGGTGTGTGATGGATGGTTTGGAATGTTCAGTTGCCTTGGGGTGCCGTGGCTGGAGTCCTTCTGCAGGTGTTTCTGGGGGGTGCGCTTGTCCTTCCATTTGATCCTGGGTTATTCTGCTCTCCTTTTTTCATTTCCTCCCATTTCTCCTTTCGTTTTTGAACTCTCTCTTTCATTGTCTTCCTTTCGTCCTGTGTTCTGTCTCGGTCGAGGTACACACTCCGGAACTCCTGCTTGCCTCTCAGCCGTGCTTTCTCCTGCAGGATCATGGTTCGGGTTGATTCTGCCTTGAAAATTACTTTGAGAGGCCGATTCCTTTTCTTTGTGAACCACCCAATTCTCCGAAAATTTGGGCCCCCTGGGTCATGTCCCCCTCGCCTATCACCTTCATGATGTCTTCAATCGCTTTTTTCTCCTCCTGCTTTCTTTCATCAAAGTTTCCCCTTTAGCTTCGTCCTAGCCCATAGACAAACACGGATCTCTCCCTTTCCACCTCCCACTGTGACTCCCATTGCATCCTCTGATGTGTTTTAGTTCCTTCCCGTGGAGTGTTCCTTCCTTCAGTCCCTTCCCTCGTTATGGCCCCTATGCTTCTTGGTTTATCCTTCCTGCTCACTTGCTCCTGGCCCCCACAGGTATCTGGTAAGGTCCTTGCACATGTCCTAGTTCCATCAATGTCTTCCAACCTCTCTTTCTGTCCTAGAGTGCTCCCTGTCTTTGTTTTGGCCCCATGTGGGTTTTGACAGGACCTCTGCATACAGTTTTTGTTTCCATGCTTCCTTCGGACCTGTTGTCTGTGTTCGATGTAGCCATTGCCCATGCTACTTCTGTAATATCTTTGTCTCTGTGCTGTTTCAGATGTCTCAGCTCCTCTTCTAATCTCTCTATCTTGATTTCTGCTGCTGTGGCCTGTTGCTTCCACCTTCTGCATTCTGCTGCTAACCTCTCTTCCATCTTCCTTTCCAGCTCATCTAGTCTCCTTCCCCAGTCTTCCTCCCTTTTTTTGAGCTCTATCTCCCATTCCTCCCTCTCAGATTCGTCCTTGGGGCCCCTTGTCCTCATCCTGGTTAGGGGGAGGGGAATAGACGGTTAGGAGGGGATGGATGGTTGGGGGAGGGGAGGATGGTTATTGGAGGGGCAGAGATAGTTGGGGGAGGGAGTTAGATGGTTTGGGGGAGGGAGTTAGATGGTTTGGGGGAGAGAGGGGATGGATGGTTATGGGGGAGGGGGAGGATGGGTTTTTGGAGGGAGGGAGGTTGTTGGGCGGGGTTAGACGGTTTGGGGAGGGGTTAGGTGGTTTGGGGGAGGGGTAGGTGGCTAAGGCTAAGGTGTCAAGTGGCGGAGGGTGTGTGTGTGTGTGTGTGTGTGTGTGTGTGTGTATGTGTGTGTGTGTGTGTGTGTGTGTGTGTGTGTGTGTGTGTGTGTGTGTGTATGTGTGTGTGTGTGAATGTGTGTGTGTGTGTGTGTTGTGGGGTGTGTGTGTGTGTGTGTGTGTGTGTGTGTGTGTGTGTGCGTGTGTGTGTGTGTGTATGTGTATGTGTATGTGTGGTGTGTGTGTTTGTGTGTTTACGTATGTGTGTATGTATGTGTGTGTGTGTATGTGTGTATGTGTGTGTATGTGTGTGTGTGTGAGTGTCTACCCTTGTGTGTGTGTGCTTGTGTGTGAGGGAGGGAGGGTTAGGGGGGGGGTTGAGAGGTCCGTCGTGTAGGCACAAATTTAGTCTCATTTATCTTTCCCAATTATGCTACTCTCTCCACTTATTGCCCTTTCTGGATTTACGTGTTAATTGTTGCTGGTTATTATCATTTTCCTTGTTCACATTGAGAGAGGACTTCCTAGCTTCCTAAGTATTCTTACTGCTAATAACTACCGGTAGTAACACTGCCTGTGTGCGTGTGTGCGTGTGTGTGTGTGTGAGTTGTGTGTGTGTGTGTGTGTGTGTGTGTGTGTGTGTGTGTGTGTGTGAGAGTCTTGTGCGGTGTAATGACTGGCCGCAACTTCTTGTGACCTGACTAAACCCTCCTGGGACCCCCTAGCACCGTCTTACCATGTTGCCCTTAAAAGCTTGTCCCACCTACCTTCTCACACTCGTCAACACTATATTCTCTATGTCTATTGCTATTTCTATTCTAATTCTGGTAATAGCTTGCAGGAGTGAGTGACCAGTATCAAACAGTATACAAGGCCACCAGGGCCGTCAACATGCAAACCACAACTAGGCGAATAAACTTGCGGTTGACAGTTGCCAGCTGCTGATGACGTAGTCGTACGTAGGCCTTAAATCCTATTTTTGGAGATCCTTCAAACCCCTGATGATTATAACCATATATTCCGCTTCCTCACTTCACTCTTCACTGATGGTAGTAAAACACTTCACACATTATATACACTTCACTTCATATGTATAATGGCACACAACTTGTCGTGACGTCACTTCATCAGGCTACCGCTGCCAATGTGGCAACAGCGCCTAAGACCCCCAACGGTTTGCGCTTTGAAATATTATGATTTCAGCTTTCCTCTCACTTTCTTTAAAATAATAACTTTAATTATCACTCGTAGTATTGTTCACTGACGTTCCACTACCACTGATTACTTCTAGCTGATATTACGCGTCTTTCAACGCCAAGGTTCTCGGAGCCTTGTTACCCACGTCTTCCACCCCACGGACCCACGTGTGTGTGTGTGTGTGTGTGTGTGTGTGTGCGTGGTGTGTGTGTGTGTGTGTGTGTGTGTGTGTGTGTGCGGTGTTGTGTGTGTGTGAGTGTGTGTGTGTGTGGTGTGTGTGTTGTGTGTGTGTGTGTGTGTGTATGTACGTGTGTGTGTGTGTGTGTGTGTGTGTGTGTGTGTGGTGTGTGTGGGGTTTTGTGTGTGTGTGTGTGCACAGCAGTTACTGAAAATTGCATGAATCTTGGGGATCGATCTGATGACCTCACACACGTGACATCACCACCATACCATCTAGGCCAAGACTGTATAATTTTTTCCTAAACAAGATTTGTTCTTAGATGCAGGATTGTGTGAATCCGGCTGAAGTCTAATCATATTTTAAGGGAAGAACGATACCACACGGACTTCCCCGACACAGTTCAGATTACAGGATCATCATTCCTGCCCAGGAAAAAGAAATTCAGGGGTGTCGTAGCCAAATTGTGTAAGTCGTTTTAGAGACAAATTCTCATCCACACGAGATACGACCATACTGTGGGGAGCGACTATACACAAATCTGAAAAGTTTGGAAAGGGGCTACAAGTGATCTGGAAAATTATTAGAACAAAAGACAAATCGTTATTGATTTCAATCCCAGCGCTCGCCGAAAAGGGCGGGAGGGCAGCGGAAACTGTGAAGGATAAAGTATAAAACAACGAGGGGCCTTTTTGTTTCACCAAATATGAAAAGGGGAAAGGTAAAAAAACACAAAAACCAGGGAAAACTAAAAAGCAAAGACGACGAGAGCAGAGAATGAACAGAAATCCAGAAACGAATATAAAAGGGGTGGGGAAATAGGCGAATGACTTAACATAAGTCAGAAAATCTAATTGCTATAATCACAAACCATAATTTTTAAAGGGGTGGGCCGGAAAGCCTGCGGAAGGCCTTTGGTCAGATTACCAAAAGTTCCAACGTGGTCATCAATTGACATGCCCCTCGTCGGGAAACACTTTGGCATTTTCCTAAACAAACTTACCAAACCCCTAACGACATGGGGCAGCAAAAACCTAGACCAAAACCGCTCCACATTTAGTCAAAGGTCGACAAAAAGTCGGGTATTTCGACTGCAAAAGGAAGGGGGAAGGTCAAAAACTTACAAGCAAATCTGGAATTCTGTGCAAACAATTAAAAAATTTAAAAAAGAGAGTTCTCTTGTAAAATAGTGCAATACTAGAGAACAGATGAAAGAGACATCAACAGGTAATGGCACATACTTACACAAAGAAAAGGGGGAAAGGGTTAACTTTTCGTTCAGTCTCTTCTAAAAGGGTATAAAATGCCTTCTTTCAGTCCAGAATATGCGATGCGGGCACTCCCCCCTATTTGTTATTTGTAGTAGATCTTAGCTAATGACTCAGAGAGTACTTTTCTATTTTTTGTTCCTTTTGATATATCCAGCCACCAAAAGGTTTTTGCCCCCTTTTCCCTTAAGATGCTGGCAAAAAAACCGGGGACGCAAAAGGCGGGTAGAAATGAGGCAAATTTTCAGAACAAAGGGGGGTACAGCTAAAATTTAGGGTTAAGGACTGCATCTGACATTCAGATGACATAAGGGAAAGGGAAGAAAGAATCCCAATATATTAATTCACAGAGGAATTAAAAGGGCGGACAGTGATAGACTGAGGGGAAGGGACGGAGAATTTGCAGTTTGGGCCGATAATTGGAATTTTAATTTCAAACCTAGCAAATGCAAGGTTATTAGATTGGAGAAGCAAACCAGACACTGATGTAAAAAGGGGGGCAGGGAGAAACCTTACTCAAGGAAAAAGACCCAGCGGGGAGCTTTGTACCAAACTATCATTTGAGACAATCAACCTTACACCCAATGCTTATTTGGAACTCAAGGAAATTTTCGGGAATCCTAGAAAAAATCATTGATACACCTTTATGCATCATATGTGGGCCCACTTGAAAACCATAGCATCAGATAGAACTCACACCTGATAAAGCATTTTAAAAATTGGAGAAAGTGCGACCCATGAAAAAGGTTAAAGAAATAAACCTGAAAACTACGGGAGGAAGCACCAAGGAACTGATAAAAACATAAAAAACTCAAAGAATTTATTAAGCACAGATTTTTATAAATTTTTTTTAGGGGCAGAAATCAGCTATTTTAAAGGGTAAATTTGGAACTAAATCCCCAGATGATCCAAAAGGGTTAGGAAGTGGAATGACCAACTAAAAGAAAGGGAGCACGTATCAGATTCTGGAGAATACGGGGGGTTTTATGATTTGGCAAACGAAAGTTTTTAAAAATCAAGCCACGTCTGATATTTAACCCCCGCAACCACAAATTGGGGGAGATAAACAAATAAAAAACATACACAGTTATATGTGTATATTAAATATATATATAAAATTTTAAAAAATATATAAAATTTAATATAATTAAAAATTTTATATAATATAATATATAAATATATTAAATATATATAAAATAATGTCGGCCGAATATGTAAAACTGGCAATTAAACAAGAACTCATTAAAAATTAAGTCCTTTTTTAAAATTTTCTCTTAACGATTAAAGTTATATTTTTTTTATTAATGTTGAAGTAAAAAATTTTTAATTTTGCACCCAAAAAGGGAAATTAGAAAACTTAAACCCAACCTTATTAAAAAGAACAATTTATTTAGCCTAACCCAACAAAATATTTTTGATTTGTTTACAATAATTCAATACTAAACAAAAACGTAAAATAATTTTTTTTTTTATTCAGAATGATTTTGGCAAATTATTGCATACACAAATTTTCCTTGTCCATATGCAAGATGAGTGTTTCTTTTAAGCCAAGATCGCAAATTTTGCCTATTCGGCACGACAAAATAAAATAATATAAATTATATATATAAATATTATATATATATATATATATAATAATAATAATATAAAAATGTTTTATATATAATTACAATATATATATATTATTATTATTATTATTATTTTTTTTATCACACCCCGGCCGATTCCCACCAAGGAAGGGGGGCCCGAAAAAAGAAAAACTTTCACCATCATTTACTCCATCACTGTCTTGCCAAACGGGGCTTACACACAGTTTTTAAACTGCAACATTGACACCCCCCCCTTTAGAGCAGGGACTGTACTTCCCATCCCAGGACCAAGTCCGGCCGCCGGTTTTCCTGATCCCTTCATAAATGTTACTTTCCACACTCCAAAGCACGTCAAGATTAAAAAACCATTTACTCCCTTCACTCCTATCAAAACCCACGCATGCCCCCTGGGAAATCCAAGCCCCTCCCACAAAACCTCCTTTACCCCCTCCCTCCAGTTTTTCCCAGGCCGACCCCTACCCCCGCCTTCCTTTCCCCTACAGACCGATACACTCTTTAAGTCATTCGTTTCGCTCCCTTTTCTCCCCCTGTCCGAAACCCATCAACAACCCCTTCTCACCCTCGGACAACATTTTTTGGGAATCTCGCACCCCTCCTAACTTTCCCAAAAAAACGAATTCTCTGCATTAAAAATTTAAAACCACACATTACCCTCAACATGACCTCCACGCCTTCACCTTCTCCCGCTGCAACATTCTCCCCATGCTTCACACCCAATAAGACGTTGGGAAAAAATACCTCATACTTTCCCCTCTTTGCCTCCAAGGACAAAGTTTTTTGTCTCCACAGACTCCTGGCACCACTCACCCTTTTAATTTTACCTTATAGTCCCTCCTATTCGGCACGACATATATAATATATAAATATATATATAAAATAAATTAATAATATATATATATATATATATATAATAAATATAATATATATGGTGCCGAATATGCAAAACTGGTCAATTTGCAAGAATCATTTAAAATTTAAGTCTTTTTTAAAATTATCTCTTTTACGTTTAAAGATAATTTTTTTCATTAAAAGTTAATATAAAAAAACTTTAAATTTTTCTCCAAAAAAAATCTTTGAAAACTTATCTAACCCTTTTTATAACAAAAACAATTTATTTTACCCTAACCCAACTAAATATATTTTAGATTTGTTTACAATAATTTAATACTAAACAAACACAGTGAAATGTATTTTTTTCGTTAGGTTCAGAATGATTTTGGCGAAATTATTGCATACTCAAATTTTCGCTTCTCCTATATGACAAGATGAGCGTAGCTATTTAAGCCAAGATGGCTTAAAAAAGTAGGACCTCTGAAATCTGGGAATGGACAGCTGACGGATAATGAACTGGAAATGTGTTCCTTATTTAATGACTATTTTTTGTCAGTTTTTACACAGGAAGATGTAAATGAGATTCCAGTAATTAACAATTATTTAGTTCCTGATGAATTTAAGTTAACTAATATTACTGTCACGAGGGACATGGTTATTAAACAGATAGACAAACTGAAACAAAATAAGTCCCCGGGACCCGATGAGTTGTTTTCAAGGGTACTTAAGGAATGCAAGATGAGCTTAGTCAAGCCATTAACGAGTGTATTCAATGCGTCCATCCTTACCAGTGTTGTGCCAGAGATGTGGAAGATGGCTAATGTGGTTCCTATATTCAAATCAGGGGATAAGTCCACTCCTTCAAATTACCGTCCAATAAGCCTGACATCTATAGTGGGCAAGTTATTAGAATCAATTATAGCTGACATTATCAGAAGTCACCGTGAAGAGCATAACTTGATAAATGAATCTCAGCATGGATTCACGAGAGGGTCGTTCCTGCCTGACAAACTTACTGACGTTTCTTCAATAGAACATTTGAGGCAGTTGACAGTGATAAGGAATATGATATTGTTTATTTGGATTTTAGTAAAGCCTTCGACAGAGTACCTCACAAGAGACTCTTAAGAAAAGTGGCAGCTCATGTATAGGAGGTAAAGTTCTAGCATGGATTGAGGCATGGCTTACCAATAGAAAGCAGAGAGTTACCATTAATGGAGTGAAATCTGAATGGGGATTTAGTCACTAGTGGCGTTCCACAAGGATCAGTTTTAGGCCCTCTCTTGTTCATAATTTACATTAATGACCTTGATGAAGGGATTACTAGTGACATGAGTAAGTTTGCTGATGATACAAAGATAGGCCGTATAATTCACTCTGAGGAGGATATCAATGAACTCCAGGACGATTTGAACAAATTAATGTCTTGGTCTGAGAAATGGCAGATGAAGTTTAATGTGGATAAGTGTAAGGTACTTGCCCATGGTAATGAAAATAACCCTCGAAGCTATAATCTAGGTGAAGTAGAGCTTGGTCATACAGATTGTGAAAAAGACTTGGGAGTCATGGTAAGCAGAAATCTAAAGCCAAGACAAGATTAAGACACATGTGCAACATCTGGGTATCTTTATTGTAGACGTTTCGCCATCCAGTGGCTTTATCAATACAAATTCTAGGACATAACTTGAAGACAGTAGAACTATGTACAGAAGATGAGGTAATCAGTCCCTCAACCTAGGAGTAGGTGCGAAGTGCACCATAGTCGTGGATAATCTGAAGCAGAAGAAAGGAGCCTGGCGCTTATATAGTAACGTCAGGTGTAGCAGACGAGGGCATATTCACTGGTAGGCGGGATTCCCCAGTGGAAGTAGGTCCTTCCCAAAGAGATGGGTTAGTTGTAGTAGTAGTTGTAGTAGTAGTAGTAGTTGTCGTAGTCGTGAAGGTTATGTACATGTCCTTTTACCTTTTACCTTTTCTACTCTCTGTTGCACTTATTTTTTGCCTCCCTACACCTTCGAGTAAACCAAGGACTCGCTTTGGTCTTCCTATTATTTCTATTTCCCTTGGGAACAAACCTTTCCTCTGCCCCCTTGCACTTTGTTGTTTCATATTCCATCACCGTTTACTGATTTTCC
>NW_026506240.1:0-15299 GCF_026875155.1 Cherax quadricarinatus
TTCAGTCTGGCATTCGCTTTCTTTACTACACTGTTCCCTATCAATTCTCCTGACATGCATGGGGTCAAAGGGGATTCCTAGTATTTTTACTGATGAAACCAAAGTGATGGGCTCAATATTACACTGGACATTAAATTTTTTACCCTTCTCAAGAGGGGAGAGAGAGAGAGAGAGAGAGAGAGAGAGAAGAGGTAGGGTAGGTAGGTAGGTAGGTCGTGGTCGGGTGGGTCGGTGGGTCGTCGAGGGCATAGGTATTTGCATACTTGATTCATGTTCCTTATTTCCAAACTGTGACAAGCGTGAATGACTCATTCAGAGGGCTTTTGTGTTGCTAATGGCGGTTTTGTGGGGTGTTGTGTGTGTGTGTGGTGGTGTGGTGTGTGTGTGTGTGTGTGTGTGTGTGTTTTATGTGTGTGTTTTGTGTATGTGTGTGTGTGTGTGTGTTGGGGTTTTGTGTGTTGTGTGTGTGTGTGTGTGTTGTGTGTGTTTGTGTACTAAACCTAATTGTACTCACCTAATTGGGGTTTTGGCAGGGGTCGAGACTCAGCTCCTGGCCCCCCTCTTCACTGTCGCTACTAGGTCCTCTCTCTTCTCTCTGTTTCCCCTGAGCTTGTCATACCTCTTCTTAAAACTATGTAGGGTTTCCCCTGCCTCCACTACTTCACTTGCTAGGCTATTCCACTTCCTGACAAATCTATGACTGAAGAAATACTTCCTAACGTCCCTGTGACTCGTTGAGTCTTCAGCTTCAGTTGTGACCCCTTGTCCCTGTGTCCCCTCTCTGGAACATTCCTATGTCTGTCCACCTTGTCTATTCCCGCAGTATCTTGTATGTCGTTATCATGTCCCCCCTGACCCTGCTGTCCTCCAGTGTCGTCAGTCCGGATTTCCCTTAACCTTTCCTCGTACGACATTCCCTTGAGCTCTGGGACAAGCCTTGTTGCAAACCTTTGTACTTTCTCTAACTTTTGACGTGCTTGACCAGGTGGGGGGTTCCAGACTGGTGCTGCATACTCCCAGTATGGGCCTAACATACAAAAGTTTTACAGTGTCTTGAACGATTCCTTATAAGGTATCGGAACGCTATTCTCAGGTTTGCCAGGCGCCCGTATGCTGCAGCGGTTATTGGTTGATGTGTGCCTCCGGTGATTTTTGCTCGGTGTTAGGGTCACCGAGCACATCACCGGAGGCACACATCAACCATACTAATGTGTGTGTGTGTGTGGGGGTGTGTGTGCGCGTGTGTGTGTTGTGTTGGGGTGTGCGTGTGTGTGTGTGGTGTGTGTGCGTGTGGTGCTGTGTATGTGTGCGTGTTTGTGTGTGCGTGTGTGTGTGTGTGTGGTTGTGGTGTGTGTGTGTGTGTGTGTGTTGTGTGATGTGTATATTTTCCGTGTTATGTGTGTGTATAAACATGTGCGACTGGGATTATAAGTAAAATAAAAGTCTCAAAAGTGCCAGTTTCTTTGAACCATTCATTAAGTCAGTGTTTCTACATCATGCAAATCTAATGTCTGGAATAATAATGGATAAGGATAGGTAGCCACCATGACACAGGTACTAATGCCAGGTACTAATGCCAGGTACTAATGCCTGGTACTAATGCCAGGCACTAATGCCAGGCACTAATGAAAGGTACTAATGCCAGGTACTAATGCCAGGTACTAAAGCCAGGCACTAATGCCAGGCACTAATGCCAGGGACTAATGTCAGGTACTAATGCCAGGTACTAATCCCAGGCACTAATCCCAGGTACTAATGTCAGGCACTAATGCCAGGTACTAATGCCAGGTACTAATGCGAGGCGCTAATGCCAGGTACTAATGCTAGACACTAATGCCAGACACTAATGCAAGACACTAATGCCAGGTACTAATACCAGGCACTAATGCCAGACACTAATGCCAGGTACTAATGCCAGGTGCTAATGTCAGGTGCTAATGCCAGACATTAATGCCAGGCGCTAATACCAGGTGCTAATGCCAGGCATTAATGCCAGGTACTAATGCCAGGCACTAATGCCAGGTACTAATGCCAGGCATTAGTACCTGGCATTAGGACCAGGATAAGGATAGGTAGCCACCATGACACAGGTACTAATGACAGGCACTAATGCTAGGCACTAATGCCAGGCACTAATGCCAGGTACTAATGCCAGGTACTAATGTCAGGCACTAATGCCAGGTACTAATGCCAAGTGCTAATGCCAGGCACTAATGCCAGGCACTAATGCCAGGCACTAATGCCGTTCGCTAATGCTAGCCACTAATGCCAGGCACTAATGCCAGGTACTAATGCCAGGCACTAATGCCAGGTACTAAGCCAGGGGCTTTAATGCCCGCATTAATGCCACATTTCTAATGCCAGGCACTAATGCCAGACATTAATGCCAGGCAGTAATGCCAGGTGCTAATGCCAGTCACTAATGACAGACACTAATGCTAGGAACTAATGCCAGGCACTAATGCCAGACACTGATGCCAGGTACTAATGCAAGGCACTAATGCCAGGCACTAATGCAAGGCACTAATGCCAGGCACTAATGCCAGACACTAATGCCAGACACTAATACCAGGTACTAATGCCAGGTACTAATGCCAGGCACTAATGCAAGACACTAATGCTAGGAACTAATGCCAGGCACTAATGCCAGACACTAATGCCAGGCACTAATGCCAGGCACTAATGCCAGACACTAATGACAGGTAATAATGCCAGGCACTAATGCCAGACACTAATGCCAGACACTAATGCCAGGCAGTAATGCCAGACACTAATACCAGGTACTAATGCCAGGTACTAGTGCCAGGCACTAATGCCAGACACTAATGCTAAAAACTAATGCCAGGCACTAATGCCAAACACTAATGCCAGGCACTAATGCCAGACACTGATGTCAGGTACTAATGCAAGGCACTAATGCCAGACACTAATGCCAGGTACTAATGCCAGACACTAATACCAGGCACTAATGCCAGACACTAATGCCAGACACTAATGCTAGAAACTAATGCCAGGCAGTAATGCCAGACACTAATACCAGGTACTAATGCCAGGTACTAGTGCCAGGCACTAATGCCAGACACTAATGCTAAAAACTAATGCCAGGCACTAATGCCAAACACTAATGCCAGGCACTAATGCCAGACACTGATGTCAGGTACTAATGCAAGGCACTAATGCCAGACACTAATGCCAGGTACTAATGCCAGACACTAATACCAGGCACTAATGCCAGACACTAATGCCAGACACTAATGCTAGAAACTAATGCCAGACACTAATGCCAGGTACTAATGCCAGCCACTAATTCCAGGCACTAATGAGAGGTACTAATGCCAGACACTAATGCCAGGCACTAACGCCAGGTACTAATGCTAGACACTAATGTCAGGCACAAATGCCAGATATTAATATCAGGTACTAATGCCAGGTACTAATGCTAGACACTAATGCCAGGTACTAATGCCAGGCACTAATGCCAGACACTAATGACAGGTAATTTAAAGCCAGGCCCCTAATGCCAGGCACTAATGGCCAGAAAACTAATGCCAGGCAGTAATGCCAGACACTAATACCAGGTACTAATGCCAGGTACTAGTGCCAGGCACTAATGCCAGACACTAATGCTAAAAACTAATGCCAGGCACTAATGCCAAACACTAATGCCAGGCATTAATGCCAGACACTGATGTCAGGTACTAATGCAAGGCCTAATGCCAGACACTAATGCCAGGTCTAATCCAACACTAATACCCGGGACTAATGCCAGACACTAATGCCAGACACTAATGCTAAAACTAAAATGCCAGACAAAAAAATGCCAGGTACTAATGCCAGCCACTAATTCCAGGCACTAATGAGAGGTACTAATGCCAGACACTAATGCCAGGCACTAACGCCAGGTACTAATGCTAGACACTAATGTCAGGCACAAATGCCCCGATATTAATATCAGTACTAATGCCAGGGACTAATGCTAGACACTAATGCCCAGGTACTAATGCCAGGCACTAATGCCAACACTAATGACAGGGAATAATGCCAGGCACTAATGCCAGATACTAAAAGCCAGCAGTAATGGGCCAGACACTAATACCAGGTACTAATGCGGTACTAATGCCAGGCACTAATGCCAGACACTAATGCTAGGAACTAATGCCAGGCACTAATGCCAGGTACTAATGCAAGGCACTAATGCCAGACACTAATACCAGGCACTAATGCCAGACACTAATGCCAGACACTAATGCTAGAAACTAATGCCAGACACTAATGCCAGGTACTAATGCCAGCCACTAATTCCAGGCACTAATGAGAGGTACTAATGCCAGACACTAATGCCAGGCACTAACGCCAGGTACTAATGCTAGACACTAATGTCAGGCACAAATGCCAGATATTAATATCAGGTACTAATGCCAGGTACTAATGCTAGACACTAATGCCAGGCACTAATGCCAGACACTAATGACAGGTAATAATGCCAGGCACTAATGCCAGACACTAATGCAAGGTACTAATGCTAGGCACTAATGCCAGGCACTAATTCCAGAACCTAATGCCTGACACTAATGCCAGGTACTAATGCCAGACACTAATGCCAGGTACTAATACAAGACACTAATGCCAGACACTAATGCCAGACACTAATGCCAGGCACTAATGCCATACACTAATGCCACGTACTAATGCCAGGTACAAATGCCAGATACTAATGCCAGACACTAATGCCAGACACTAATGCCAGGTACTAATGCCAAACACTAATGTCAGACATTAATGCCAGGTACTAATGCCAAGCACTAATGCCAGGCAATAATTCCTGGCACTAATATCAGGCACTAATTCCAGGCACTAATGCCATGCACTAATGCCAGGCACTAATGCCAGACACTAATGCCAGGTACTAATGCCATGTACTAATGCCAGGCACTAATGCAAGACACTAATGCCAGACAATAATGCCAGGCACTAATCCCAAGCACTAATGCCAGGCACTAATGCCAGGCACTAATGCCAGGTACTAATGCCAGGTACTAATGCCAGACACTAATGCCGGACAATAATGCCAGGTACTAATGCCAGGCGCTAATGCCAGACACTTATGCCAGACAATAATGCCAGGCACTAATGCCAGGCACTTATGCCAGACAATAGTGCCAAGCTCTAATGCCAGGCACTAATTCCAGACAATAATGCCAGACAATAATGCCAGGCACTAATGCCAGACAAATTATGCCAGATAATAATGCCAGGCACTAATGCCAGCACTTACGCCCGACAATAATTCCAGGCACTAATGCCAGGGGGACTAAAAGCCAGGCACTAATGCCAGCACTAAATGCCAGACACTAATGCCAGACAATAATGCCAGACAATAATGCCAGACAATAATGCCAGGCACTAACGCTAGGCACTAATGCCAGACACTTATGCCAGTCAATAATCTCAATCACTAATGCCAGGCACTAATGAGAAGCACTAATTCCAGACACTAATGCCAGGTACTAAAGCCACACACTAATGCCAGTCCTAATGCCAGACACTAATGCCGGGCACTAATGCCAGACACTAATGCCAGGTACTATTCTCAGGCACTAATGCCAGACAATAATGCCAGACACTAATGCCAGACACTAATGCCAGGCACTAATGCCAGACAATAATGACAGACACTAATGCTAGGCATTAATGCCACACACTAATGCCAGACACTAATGCCAGGCACTAATGGCAAGCAGTAATGCCAGGCGCTAATGCTTTGGCACTAATGCTAGGCACTAATGCCAGACACTAATGCCAGACACTAATGCCAGGTACTAATGCCAGGCACTAATGCCAGGCACTAATGCCAGACACTAACGCCAGTCACTAATGCCAGACACTAATGCCAGGTACTATTCTCAGGCACTAATGCCAGACAATAATGCCAGACACTAATGCCAGATACTAATGCCAGGCACTAATGCCAGACACTAATGCCAGTCACTAATGCCAGGCACTAATGCCAGACACAATGCCAGGCACTAATGCCGGACACTAATGCCAGACACTAATGCCAAATACTAATGGCAGACACTAATGCCAGACACTAATGCCAGGCACTAATTCCAGGCACTAATGCCAGACACTAATGCGAGACACTAATGCCAGACACTAATGCCAGGTGCTAATGCCAGGCACTAATGCCAGGTACGAATGCCAGGTGCTAATGCCAGGTACTAAACCAGGCACTAATGCCAACACTAAAGCCAGTACTAAAAGCCAAGCACTAATGCCAGGTACTAATGCCAGGCACTAATGCCAGGTACTAATGCCAGGGGCTAATTCCAGGTACTAATGCCAGGTAATAATGGCATGTTACTAATCCAGGCACTAATGCCAGGCACTAAGCCAGGTACTAATGCCAGGTACTAATGCCAGGTACTAATCCCAGGCACTAATTCCAGGTACTAATGCCAGCCACTAATGCCAGGTACTAATGCCAGGCACTAATACCAGGCACTAATGCCAAACACTAATGCCAGACACTAATGCTAGAAAATAATGCCAGGCACTAATGCCAGACACTAATGCCAGTCACTAATGCCAGGCACTAATGCCAGACACTAATGCCAGACACTAATGCCAAATACTAATGGCAGACACTAATGCCAGACACTAATGCCAGGCACTAATTCCAGGCACTAATGCCAGACACTAATGCGAGACACTAATGCCAGACACTAATGCCAGGTGCTAATGCCAGGCACTAATGCCAGGTACGAATGCCAGGTGCTAATGCCAGGTACTAATACCAGGCACTAATGCCAAGCACTAATGCCAGGTACTAATGCCAAGCACTAATGCCAGGTACTAATGCCAGGCACTAATGCCAGGTACTAATGCCAGGCGCTAATGCCAGGTACTAATGCCAGGTACTAATGGCATGTACTAATGCCAGGCACTAATGCCAGGCACTAATGCCAGGTACTAATGCCAGGTACTAATGCCAGGTACTAATCCCAGGCACTAATTCCAGGTACTAATGCCAGCCACTAATGCCAGGTACTAATGCCAGGCACTAATACCAGGCACTAATGCCAAACACTAATGCCAGACACTAATGCTAGAAAATAATGCCAGACACTAATGCCAGGTACTAATGCCAGCCACTAATTCCAGGCACTAATGAGAGGTACTAAAGCCAGACACTAATGCCAGGCACTAACGCCAGGTACTAATGCTAACACTAAAGTCAGGCACAAATGCCAGATATTAATATCAGGTACTAATGCCAGGTACTAATGCTAGACACTAATGCCAGGTACTAATGCCAGGCAATAATGCCAGACACTAATGACAGGTAATAATGCCAGGCACTAATGCCAGGCACTAATGCCAGACACTAATGCCAGGCAGTAATGCCAGACACTAATACCAGGTACTAATGCCAGGTACTAGTGCCAGGCACTAATGCCAGACACTAATGCTAAAAACTAAAAGCCAGGCACTAATGCCAAACACTAATGCCAGGCACTAATGCCAGACACTGATGTCAGGTACTAATGCAAGGCACTAATGCCAGACACTAATGCCAGGTACTAATGCCAGACACAATACCAGGCATAATGCCCCGACACTAATGCCAGACACTAATGCTAAAACTAATGCCAGAACACTAATGCCAGGTACAATGCCAAACCACTAATTCCAGGCACTAATGAGAGGTAAATAAAGCCAGACACTAATGCCAGGCACTAACGCCAGGTACTAATGCTAGACACTAATGTCAGGCACAAATGCCAGATATTAATATCAGGTACTAATGCCAGTAACTAGCTAGACACTAATGCCAGGTACTAATGCCAGGCACTAATGCCAGACACTAATGACAGGTAATAATGCCAGGCACTAATGCCAGATACTAATGCCAGGCAGTAATGCCAGACACTAATACCAGGTACTAATGCCAGGTACTAATGCCAGGCACTAATGCCAGACACTAATGCTAGGAACTAATGCCAGGCACTAATGCCAGGTACTAATGCAAGGCACTAATGCCAGACACTAATGCCAGGTTTCAAATGCCAGACACTAAACCAGGCACTAATGCCAGACACTAATGCCAGACACTAATGCTAGAAACTAATGCCAGACACTAATGCCAGGTACTAATGCCAGCCACTAATTCCAGGCACTAATGAGAGGTACTAATGCCAGACACTAATGCCAGGCACTAACGCCAGGTACTAATGCTAGACACTAATGTCAGGCACAAATGCCAGATATTAATATCAGGTACTAATGCCAGGTACTAATGCTAGACACTAATGCCAGGTACTAATGCCAGGCGCTAATGCCAGACACTAATGACAGGTAATAATGCCAGGCACTAATGCCAGACACTAATGCAAGGTACTAATGCTAGGCACTAATGCCAGGCACTAATTCCAGAACCTAATGCCTGACACTAATGCCAGGTACTAATGCCAGACACTAATGCCAGGCACTAATGCCATACACTAATGCCACGTACTAATGCCAGGTACAAATGCCAGATACTAATGCCAGACACTAATGCCAGACACTAATGCCAGGTACTAATGCCAAACACTAATGTCAGACATTAATGCCAGGTACTAATGCCAAGCACTAATGCCAGGCAATAATTCCTGGCACTAATATCAGGCACTAATTCCCGGCACTAATGCCATGCACTAATGCCATTTCACTAATCCAGACACTAATGCCAGGTAAATAATGCCATGTACTAATGCCAGGCACTAATTTCAAGACACTAATGCCAGACAATAATGCCAGGCACTAATCCCAAGCACTAATGCCAGGCACTAATGCCAGGCACTAATGCCAGGTACTAATGCCAGGTACTAATGCCAGACACTAATGCCGGACAATAATGCCAGGTACTAATGCCAGGCGCTAATGCCAGACCCCTTATGCAGACAATAATGCCAGGCACTAATGCCAGGCACTTATGCCAGACAATAGTGCCAAGCTCTAATGCCAGGCACTAATGCCAGACAATAATGCCAGACAATAATGCCAGGCACTAATGCCAGACACTTATGCCAGATAATAATGCCAGGCACTAATGCCAGACACTTACGCCAGACAATTCCAGGCACTAATGCCAGGCACTAACGCCAGGCACTAATGCCAGGCACTAATGCCAGACACTAATGGGCCCGACAATAATGCCAACAATAATGCCAGACAATAAGCCAGCACTAACGCTAGGCACTAATGCCAGACACTTATGCCAGTCAATAATCTCAATCACTAATGCCAGGCACTAATGAGAAGCACTAATTCCAGACACTAATGCCAGGTACTAATGCCAGACACTAATGACAGTCACAATGCCAGACACTAATGCCGGCAAATAATGCCAGACAAATTTAAAGCCAGGTACTATTCTCAGGCACTAATGCCAGACAATAAGCCAGACACTAATGCCAGACACTAATGCCAGGCACTAATGCCCGACAATAATGACAGACCCCTAAGCTAGCATTAATGCCACACACTAATGCCAGACACTAATGCCAGGCACTAAGGCAAGCAGTAATGCCAGGCGCTAATGCTATTCACTAATGCTAGGCACTAATGCCAGACACTAATGCCAGACACTAATGCCAGGTACTAATGCCAGGCACTAATGCCAGGCACTAATGCCAGACACTAACGCCAGTCACTAATGCCAGACACTAATGCCAGGTACTATTCTCAGGCACTAATGCCAGACAATAATGCCAGACACTAATGCCAGATACTAATGCCAGGCACTAATGCCAGACACTAATGCCAGTCACTAATGCCAGGTACTAATGCCAGACACTAATGCCAGGTATTAATGCCAGACACTAATGCCAGGTACTAATGCCAGGTACTAATGCCAGGTACTAATGCCAGGTGCTAATGCCAGGCACTAATGCCAGGTACTAATGCCAGGCATTAGTACCTGGCATTAGGACCTGGATAAGGATAGGCAGCCACCATGACACAGGTACTAATGCCAGGCACTAATGCTAGGCACTAATGCCAGGCACTAATGCCGGGCACTAAAGCCATGTACTAATGCCAGGTACTAATGCCAGGCACTAATGCCAGGTACTAATGCCAGGTGCTAATGCCAGCACTAATTTCAAGGGAGTAATGCCAGGCACTAATGCCAGGCACTAATGCCAGGCACTAATGCCAGGGACTAATGCTATCCACTAATGCCAGGCACTAATGCCAGGTTACTAATGCCAGGTGCCCAATGTCAAGCATTAATGCCCACATACTAATGCCCGGCATTAATGCAAGACACTAATGCCAGGCACTAATTCCAGGCAAATAATGCCAGAAACACTAATGCCAGACACTAATGCCAGACTCTAATTCAGGTACTAATGCCAGTTACTAATGTCAGGTGCTAATGCCCCGGTACTAATGCCAGGCACTAATGCCAGGCAACTAATGCCAAATGCTAAAAGCCAGCATTAATGCCAGGTACTAATGCCGGTACTAATGCCAGTGCTAATGCCAGGTAAATAATGGCAGGTAACTAATCCCAGGCACTAATGCCAGGCACTAATGCCAGCACTAAGCCAGGTTTCTAATGCCAGGGACTAATGCCCGCACTAATGCCAGGCACTAAATGCCAGGTCTAATGCCAAACACTAATGCCAGGCACTAATGCAAGACACTAATGCCAGGGACTAATACCAGACACTAATGCCAGACACTAATGCCAAGTACTAATGCCTTTACACTAATGCCAGGTACTAATGCCAGGCACTAATGCCAGGTACTAATGCCAGGCATTAGTACCGGCATTAGTACCAGGGTAAGGGTAGGTAGCCACAATGGGCCAGGTACAATGCCAGGCACTAAAAGCAGGCATTAATGCTAGTCACTAATGCCAGGCACTAATGCCAGGCACTAATGCCAGGTAAATAATGTCATGTACAAAAGCCAGGCACTAATGCCAGGTACTAATGCCAGGCGCTAATGCCAGGCACTAATGCCAGGCACTAATGCCAGGCACTAATGTCAGGTACTAATGCCAGGCACTAATGCCAGGCACTAATGCCAGGCACTAATGCTAGCCACAATGCCAGGGACTAATCCCAGGTACTATTGCCAGCACTAATGCCAGGTACTAATGCAGGTGCCTAATGCCAGCATTAATGCCACGTACTAATGCCAGGCACTAATGCCAGTCAGTAATGCCAGGCACTAATGCCAGGTGCTAATGCCAGTCACTAATGCCAGACACTAATGCTAGGAACTAATGCCAGACACTAATGCCAGGCACTAATGCCAGACACTAATGCCAGGTACTAATGCCTGTCACTAATGACAGACACTAATGCTAGGAACTAATGCCAGGCACTAATGCCAGACACTAATGCCAGGCATTAATCCAGACACTGATTTCCAAGTAAATAATGCAAGTCACTAATGCCAGACAAATAATGCCAGGTACTAATGCCAGACACTAATGCCAGGCAATAATGCCAGACACTAATGCAAGACACTAATGCAAAACTAATGCCAACACACTAATGCCGGGTACTAATGCCAGCCACTAATGCCCGGCACTAATGAGAGGTGCTTTAAAGCCAGACACTAATGCCAGGTACTAGTGCTAGAAAACTATGTCAGGCACAAATGCCAGACATTAATGTCAGGGAAATAATTTCCCGGCACTAATGCCAGACACTAAGCCCGGCACTAATGCCAGGCACTAATGCCAGACACTAATGCGAGGTACTAATGCTAGACACTAATGCCAGGTACTAATGCTAGTCACTAAAGCCAGACACTAATGCCAGGCACTAATGCCAGGTAATAATACAACACACTAATGCCAGACACTAATGCCAGACACTAATGCCAGGCACTAATGCCAGACACTAATGCCAGGTACTAATGCCAGGTACTAATGCCAGATACTAATGCCATACACTAATGCCAGGTACTAATGCTAGATACTAATGCCAGGCACTAATACCAGACACTAATGCCAGGTACTAATGCCAGACACTAATGTCAGACACTAATGCCAGGTACTAATGCCAGGCACTAATGCCAGGCAGTAATGCCAGGCACTAATACCAGGCACTTAATCCAGACGCTAATGCCAGGCACTAATGTCAGGCATTAATGCCAGGCATTAGTGCCAGACACTAATGCCGGGTTCTAATTCCAGGTACTAATGCCAGGCACTAATGCAAGACACTAATACCACACAGTAATGCCAGAAACTAATGCCAGGCATTAATGCCAGACACTAATGCCAGACACTAATGCCAGGCACTAATGCTAGGCACTAATGCCAGACAGTAATGCCAGAAACTAATGCCAGGCATTAATGCCAGACACTAATGCCAGTCACTAATGCCAAGCACTAATCCGAGACACTAATGCCAGGCACTAATGCCAGACACTAATGCCAGACACTAATCCGAGACACTAATGCCAGGCACTAATGCCAGACACTAATGCCAGGCATTAATGCCAGACACTAATGCCAGACACTAATGCCAGGCACTAATGCTAGGCACTAATGCCAGACAGTAATGCCAGAAACTAATGCCAGGCATTAATGCCAGACACTAATGCCAGTCACTAATGCCAAGCACTAATGCCAGACACTAATGCCAGGCACTAATCCGAGACACTAATGCCAGGCACTAATGCCAGACACTAATGCCAGACACTAATCCGAGACACTAATGCCAGGCACTAATGCCAGACACTAATGCCAGGCACTAATGCCAATCAGTAATGCCAGACACTAATGCCAGGCACTAATGCCAGGCACTAATGCCAGACACTAATGCCAGACACTAATGCCAGACAGTAATGGCAGACACTAATGCCAGACACTAATGCCAGGCACTAATGCCAGACACTAATGCCAGACACTAATGCCAGACAGTAATGGCAGACACTAATGCCAGACACTAATGCCAGACACTAATGCCAGACAGTAATGGCAGACACTAATGCCAGACACTAATGCCAGACACTAATGCCAGACACTAATGCCAGACACTAATGCTAGGCACTATGGAAGAAGAGATGCCCCTCTCCTGGGATAAGCTGATACATCAAACACAACAACAACAGTGTCATTAAATGAACGATAAATAGTCTTGTATCCGTCGAATAGTTGTTGTAACATTATTTTATTTTATTGATAATGAGTTATTTTGATCTGATATTTATATTTTGCTTTTACTATTAGTGTTAGTACAGTCCAGATAATTAATAAAGAATTAAATGTTTTAAACCCAAGTGGCTGCCTGGCGCCAGCACCGCTCCTCTGTGGATGCCTGGTGCCAGCACTCCTTTTCTCTGGATGCCTGGTGTCAACGCGCTGCTCATTCTCTGGCTGCCTGGTGCCAGCCGTAGCATGTATGGCACGCCTCATAATGAAGTGCCTCGTTTCGTGACAGAACATCGCAAGGGTGACATATTCCGTAAAGGGTTGAGAGGCACTGAATTAGTGCATACACTTAAGAGGTAAAGCCAGGAGCTAGGACTCGACCCTTGCAAACACAACATGGCCAATACCACAAATTTGCTCAAAGGACAGAAATAGGCTGTTCAAATGTGGAGACCATGAACAAGGTGCTTTGTGGACTGACGCAAGTTAAAGTTGCAAATGAGACCCCAGATGTCATGATGTTTCTTAAAAGAAAAATAGAATGGATTGAATGAGGAAGCGGTGAAAGAAGATTCATACACAGCTTTAAGAACATAATGATAGAACGCATGAAACTAGGAATTAGCGACCCCGGTCATGATTGGCTGAAAGTGGAGCCAAAGCTGAGATTCGACTCTATTCCCGTGACGACACCTCCCGTGAGTAAACACAAGCAGAGGGGAAAGTAAGCAGATGTGTTTCCCACAGATGCCAGGACTACCCATTCCTGTCATCCCTCTTCCGACTTCCACCATCAGCCCCTATCTTCTCACCTTTCCTTATTAATGCCTAAACAAAAATCCCTGCCCAATCATCCCTCTTCACTCTGCCCCTTTAGCAATCATTAACCCCTCGACTCCTCCTTCACCTTCACTCAAGACATCCTCCTTACCGTCTCATTCTCATAACCAGTATTCCCTATTTTCCCCACTTCTCCACAGAATAATCTAACTTACGTGACTTTCTCAAACAAACCCCTTTTAAACCTTTATGTTAAGGACAACCCTCCGAACCTATAACATTCCCCCCCAAATCCCCTAAACACCCCTCAGTAGAGACCCGGCCCCTCCCTATGTATCTCAGAAAATAAGGCCCCAGGACCCACCCTTTTCACAAACTCCCCATTAAAATCTACCATGCCAAAAAAAAAAAAAAAAAAGTAATAAAACAGCAGTAAATAATATATTACGGATCCCAAGGTGTAACAATGACCCAAATATATTCATGCCAAGACGAAGATCACAGGAGTGCTAACACATAGAATATTTCCTGAGAAGTATTGCATATTTAGGAGTAAGAGGAAAAACCCGGGACCCTGGGGGGTGTGTGTTTTGGGGGAAGGGAGGGGGGAGGGGGGGAAGAGCGTTAATAACCATTAAAATGTTGGGTTTTCTGAGAATTATTAACCTATATGGTGGAGACTTCAAAATTCTATTCAGCAGTTACTTTGGGACAGGTGGGAATAAGGTAACAACAGCAGTCATTTACAATGTTCCACCAATTAGAAAGAGTAGACGGAAGTATAAGGGGGGAAAATTTAAATTTGGGCTTGTCAAAATTACTGATTATCATAAATTAATTTTGAAAATAAAAGCAAAATACCTCAGCAACCTAAGAAAAATGACTGAAGATAAACAAGTCACATATTACCCGTAATAAGACCACCCAAAGGGAAAACCGGTTGTAGATAGCTGAAAGAGATGGTTAGAAAAATGAAATATGGTTTATCAGAAAAAAACAATAATAACATTAATGATGATGGGGATGACACAAGTTTAATAAATGGTCATGTTAACTGGTCATGGCTGAAACCATGTATGCACACACAACTCTAACCCCATCACAAACCCTGGAATTCCTATAACACTCACAAGCGGGAGAAAGATAACATCAGCAGCTTCCACAGTGGGTCTCACTCCAAGGCTGCGCCTCCACACGAACATCAAAAATATCATTAGGGAAACAAATTTTTTGCTTTTTGACCGCAGAATTGAAATATGGATCATTAACATATATAAATCCTTCGCCCCAAATCAAACTGTAAAAACCACCAGTTTTTAAAAAGGAAAAAAGGGGAAGAGAGAGAAAGGGGAAA
>NW_026506241.1:0-16228 GCF_026875155.1 Cherax quadricarinatus
AGTGTATAGAAAACCTACCAACAAGGACGATCTTATACACTTTTATTCACACCAAGACACCCGAAACTAAGAGAGGAGTCCTCATTGGCTTCTTCTTGAGAGCTCTTCGCATCTCCAGCCCTTGTTTTCTAGAAGAAGAATGGACTTACATAACACAAGCCTTTACACGTCTTCAGTTCCCATCTTTCTTCATCCGAGATTGCAGACTCAAGGCACAAGCTATCCTCAACAAACCGCCCATGGAACAGCCCCCTAAGCAGTTCATAGTACTCCCATGTGGTGATGTTGCCACGAATACTCGCCGGGCACTTGCTATGAGTAACATCAACGTTTCCACCATAAACACATCCTCTATCAAAGACCTCACTACGAAACGCAGCCCCACAACCTCTAACTTCTACAGCAGGCGTCTACACTATCCCCTGTGGGTTCTGTCCCAAGAAATATGTAGGCGAGACAGGCAGAGATCTTGCAGTCCGCCTGAATGAGCATCGAAATGCCTCTAACAGAGACGATGTAAGGTACGCCTGTGTCCTCCACAGAGACTCCACGGGGCATTTGATGAACTGGAACGAGGCACAACTCGTTCTCACCGAACCAGACCTCAGACGCCGACGGTGCCTAGAAGCCTCACTAATCGCCGTCACCGACACTATAGAATGCAACACTGGAAACTACAAAATTTCAAAAACATTGGCATACATGATACTTAAGCAGCACCAACCCAACAACACAGGAGTTACATGATTTCATCGTCTACCCGTCCTCATCATAGGCAGAGGTTGTTTTGATAAGGACCTGCCTCGCATGGGCCAGTAGGCCTTCTGCAGTGTTCCTCCATTCTTATGTTCTTATGACATTCCTCAGGTCACGTGCGTCACATCTCACTCTGCGCCTATATATATAATGTCTATCTACCTCTGTATGTTAGAAGTGATCAAGGTCCCAGGACCGAAACGTTTTCTAATAAATATGTTATAGTGTTTGCTTACGTGTGTTTCTAAACCAACTTGTCGGTATTTATTACCAAGGTTTATACCAAAGTTTCCAATAACCAGGAGATTGACGAAAACGTTGTTTTTGCATAAGAATTGTATTGTCTTTACAGTCGGCTTCATAATCAGCGATAGGGAGTTGTATATTTACAGTGTCTGGAGTCTTAAAAGTAGCTGGAATCTGTGTCGTGTTATGCAATCCACCTACCATGTTTGGGTGTTGATATTGATGAGTTGCAGCGAGTGTCGTGTTGCTCGTAGACTCACCCAAATTCCCAGAATCGTAAGCTGCTTTTTCCTTTAGAAAGATATGGTGTTGCTTAACCAGAGAGGACGTGGGTTGGGGTACTTCCTCAACCGCGACACTATGAACGAAATTGCGAGGGTGACCATTCATTGTACCCACTGCCATGTTAGATGACTCAGCTTCATAATTAGGAAATGGGAGTTGTATATATACATTGTCTTGAGTCTTAAGAGCAGTTGGGATCTCTATTGTTAGGTAAGCCACATATAGAGGTAGAAAGACATTATATATATATAGGCGGAGAGTGAGATGTGACGCACGTGACCTGAGGAATGTCATAAGAACATAAGAATGGAGGAACACTGTAGAAGGCCTACTGGCCCATGCGAGGCAGGTCCTTATCAAAACAACCTCTGTCTATGATGAGGACCAGTAGACGACGATGCCTAGAAGCCTCACTAATCACCGTCACCGACACTATAGAACGCAACACTGGAAACTACAAAATTTCAAAAACATGGCATACATGATACTTAAGCAGGCACCAACCCAACAACACAGGAGTCACATGATTTCATCGTCTACTGGTCCTCATCATAGACAGAGGTTGTTTTGATAAGGACCTGCCTCGCATGGGCCAGTAGGCCTTCTACAGTGTTCCTCCATTCTTATGTTCTTATGACATTCCTCAGGTCACGTGCGTCACACATCTCACTCTCCGCCTATATATATATAATGTCTTTTACCACTGTATGTTAGGAAGTGATCAAGGTCCCAGGACCGAAACGTTTTCTAATAAATATGTTATAGTGTTTGCTTACGTGTCTTTCTAAACCAACTTGTCGGTATTTATTACCAAGGTTTATACCAAGCCACATATGCAACAGTTAGACAACTTTATTCCGAAACGTTTCGCCTACACAGTAGGCTTCTTCAGTCGAATACAGAAAGTAGGCAGGAACAGTAGAGATGTGAAGTCGATGTAATCAGTCCATCACCCTTAAAGTCATAGAATTTGAGGTTGTCAGTCCCTCGGCCTGGAGAAGTTCAGTTCCATAGTCAGGAACTATCTTAAAGTTGTCTAACTGTTGCATATGTGTCTTACCTAACAACCTGTCGGTATTGTATACCATTTTGATGTTGATCTCTATTGTGTTGTACGATCCATCCACCATATTTGGGTGATATTGATGAGTGGCAGCGAGAGTCGTGTTGCTGGTAATCTCTCCCATATATCCGGAATCGTAAGCCGTTTTATCCTTCAGTTAGGTATGGTGTTGCTTAACCAGAGTGGACGTGGGTTGGGGTACTTCTCCAACCGCGACACTATGAAGAAAATAGTGTTGGGGACCGTTCATTGTGCTCAATACTATGTTAGATGAGGCTGGCAAAGAGCAGGTGTGTGACATTTTGTTGTGTCACCGTTTCGCTCTCCAGGAGCCTTCACAAACAATGCATGGACTCACAGGGTATATATAGGCTTAGAGTGAGGTGTATAACTAGTGGTGATAAATTAGACACATATGCAACTCTTGGGTATCTTTATTGAGGAAATGGGAGTTGTATATATACATTGTCTTGAGTCTTAAGAGCAGTTGGGATCTCTATTGTGTTGTACGATCCATCCACCATATTTGGGTGATATTGATGAGTGGCAGCGAGAGTCGTGTTGCTGGTAATCTCTCCCATATACCGAGTCGTAAGCCGTTTTATCCTTCAGTTAGGTATGGTGTTGCTTAACCAGAGTGGACGTGGGTTGGGGTACTTCTCCAACCACGACACTATGAAGAAAATAGTGTTGGGGACCGTTCATTGTGCTCAATACTATGTTAGATGAGGCTGGCAAAGAGCAGGTGTGTGACATTTTGTTGTGTCACCGTTTCGCTCTCCAGGAGCCTTCACAAACAATGCATGGACTCACAGGGTATATATAGGCTTAGAGTGAGGTGTATAACTAGTGGTGATAAATTAGACACATATGCAACTCTTGGGTATCTTTATTGAGGAAACGTATCGCCACACAGTGGCTTCATCAGTCCATACGTAGGAGAAACTTGAAGAACAGGAGGAGAATGAGGTAATCAGTCCCTCCACCTTGAGTCGATGTGTTCAGTCCATCAATCTTGAATAGAATACGGCATATCAGCGGAGAAGCAGCTTATAAAAAGTAGGGCAGGAGAGGTGCAGCAGTCATAGGTCGTGTCACATTTGTTTAATGTGGAAGTAGGTCGTGCCCAACAATTAGGCAAGCGAAGAATTCCTAATTGTTGGGCACGACCTACTTCCACATTAAACAAATGTGACACGACCTATGACTGCTGCACCTCTCCTGCCATACGGTTTATAAGCTGCTTCTCCGCTCATCTGCCGTATTCTACTCAAGATTGATGGACTGAACACATCGACTCAAGGTTGAGGGACTGATTACCTCATTCTCCTCCTGTTCTTCAAGTTTCTCCTATGTATGGACTGATGAAGCCACTGTGTGGCGAAACGTTTCCTCAATAAAGATACCCAAGAGTTGCACATGTGTCTAATTTATCATCAATCCCAACATGTGGATAGTCTGTTGCTGCCTTGGCTGCGTCATCTGCCGCCTCATTTCCCCGGATGCCAGCATGGCTGGGGATCCAGTTCAATGTCGATCTATTACCCAGAACTTCTAAGGCTGTCATTATGACTGATTAAGTACATAAGAACATAAGAAAGGAGGAACACTGCAGCAGGCCTGTTGGCCCATACTAGGCAGGTCCTTTACAAATAACCCTCGAAGCTATAATCTAGGTGAAGTAGAGCTTGGTCATACAGAATGTGAAAAAGACTTGGGAGTCATGGTAAGCAGAAATCTAAAGCCAAGACAGCAGTGCCTTAGTGTGCGCAACAAGGCCAACAGATTACTTGGATTTATCTCAAGAAGTATAAGTAACAGAAGTCCAAAAGTTATTTTACAGCTCTATACACACTAGTGAGGCCTCATTTAGATTATGCTGCTCAGTTTTTTTGGGCCCGTTACTTACAGGATGGACATAGACTCATTAGAGAACATACAGGAAGAATGACTAAAAGATTTACTGTGTAAGGAACTCCCATATGAAGATAGACTTAAAAATCTCCACTCTCTGGAAGGCGTAGAATGAGGGGAGATATCATTGAAGTGTATAAGTGGATGACGGGTATAAACAAGGGAGACCCTTAGTAAAGTACTGAGGGTGCGAACCAGGTAAGAACCAGGAATAATGGATCTAAGTTGGATAAATTAGATTTAAAAGGAAAATGGTAAAATACTGGTTTTCTAACAGAGTTGTAGATGCGTGGAACAGTCTTCCCAGGGGGTGATAGAGGCTAGGACCTGGGTAGCTTTAGGTAGATGCGTTTTGATAAGGACCTGCCTCGTATGGGCCAGTAGGCCTTCTGCAGTGTTCCTACATTCTTATGTTCTTATGTTCTTATTTCACCAACCCAACTTTCAATGCCTCCCAAGAAACAAGCTCCGATGTGCAAGTCCCACTCAAATCCAACCCCTCCCACTCATGTACTTATCCAACCTAAATTTGAAACTACCCAAAGTCCTAGCCTCAATAACCCAACTAGGTAGACTGTTCCACTCATCAACTACCCTATTTCCAAACCAATACTTTCCTATGTCCTTTCTAAATCTAAACTTATCTAATTTAAATCCATTACTGCGGGTTCTCTCTTGGAGAGATATCCTCAAGACCTTGTTAATATCCCCTTTATTAATACCTATCTTCCACTTATACACTTCGATCAGGTCCCCCCTCATTCTTCGTCTGACAAGTGAATGTAACTTAAGAGTCTTCAATCTTTCTGCATAAGGAAGATTTCTAATGCTATGTATTAATTTAGTCATCCTACGCTGAATGTTTTCTAACGAATTTATGTCCATTCTGTTATATGGAGACCAGAATTGAGCTGCATAATCTAGGTGAGGCCTTACTAATGATGTATAAAGCTGCAGTATGACCTCTGGACTTCTGTTGCTTACACTTCTTGATATAAATCCCAGTAATCTATTTGCCTTATTACTTACGCTTAGGCATTGCTGTCTTGGTTTAAGGTTGCTGCTTACCACTGGTTAAGTACAGGTCACCACTGGTTAAGTACAGGTCACCACTGGTTAAGTACAGGTCACCACTGGTTAAGTACAGGTCACCACATCATTAGTAAGGCCTCACCTAGATTATGCAGCTCAATTCTGGTCTCCATATTACAGAATGGACATAAATTCGTTAGAAAACATTCAGCGTAGGATGACTAAATTAATACATAGCATTAGAAATCTTCCTTATGAAGAAAGATTGAAGACTCTTAAGTTACATTCACTTGTTAGACGAAGAATGAGGGGAGACCTGATCGAAGTGTATAAGTGGAAGATAGGTATTAATAAAGGGGATATTAACAAGGTCTTGAGGATATCTCTCCAAGAGAGAACCCGCAGTAATGGATTTAAATTAGATAAGTTTAGATTTAGAAAGGACATAGGAAAGTATTGGTTTGGAAATAGGGTAGTAGATGAGTGGAACAGTCTACCTAGTTGGGTTATTGAGGCTGGGACTTTGGGTAGTTTCAAATTTAGGTTGGATAAGTACATGAGTGGGATGGGTTGGATTTAAGTGGGACTTTCACATCAGAGCTTATTTCTTGGGTAGCATTGAAATTTGGGTTGGTCAAATGTTTGTTAGTGGGATGAATTGTAAAGGACCTGCCTAGTATGGGCCAACAGGCCTGCTGCAGTGTTCCTCCTTTCTTATGTTCTTATGAGCGGGAGGGGTTGGATTTGAGTGGGACTTTCACATCAGAGCGTATAAGTGGATGACGGGCATAAACAAAGGAGATATTAATAAGGTATTGAGGATGTCGAACCAGGTAAGAACCAGAAATAATGGATTTAAGTTGGATAAATTTAGATTTAGAAAGGACATAGGTATGTACTGGTTTTCTAACAAAGTTGTGGATGCGTGGAACAATCTTCCCAGTGGGGTGATAGAGGCTAGGAAACCCTTTGGGGAGCTTTAAGAAGAGATTGGACAAATATATGAGTGGTTGGGCTGGGTTTGATTAGTGTCATTGGGTACGGGAGTTAATTCTTGGGTAGCTTTGGGAAAAGGTCCTTTTGATAAGGACCTTCCTTGTATGGGCCAGTAGGCCTTCTGCAGTGTTCCTCCATTCTTATGTTCTTAGATGCAAGTCCCACTCAAATCCAACCCCTCTCGCTCATCCTAAATTTGAATCTACCCAAAGTTTTAGCCTTAATAACCCAAACAAATACGTTCCTATAACCAAAAATTTAGGAAACCTTGAAGAATTTTCTACATCTAGACTCTAAGATGCTGATGTAGCTGACGGGGTTGGTTACATAAGAACATAAGAAAGGAGGAACACTGCAGCAGGCCTGTTGGCCCATACTAGGCAGGTCCTTTACAATTCATCCCACTAACAAACATTTGACCAACCCAATTTTCAATGCTACCCAAGAAATAAGCTCTGATGTGCAAGTCCCACTCAAATCCAACCCCTCCCACTCATGTACTTATCCAACCTAAATTTGAAACTACCCAAAGTCCTAGCCTCAATAACCCAACTAGGTAGACTGTTCCACTCATCAACTACCCTATTTCCAAACCAATACTTTCCCTGAGGAAATGGTATGGTGATACCGACAAGATGTGGAAAAAGACACTTATGTACAGTTCAGGACATTTATTAAAGGAAACGTTTCGCCACGAGTGGCTTCTTCGTCCTAATACAGAGAAAACTAAGAAAACACACAATATATATAGTGGCGGGAGTCAGGTGAGGTGATGCTGGGTAGAGGTGGAGTAGTATTTAAGTAGTAGTAGTGTAGTAGTAGTAGTAGTAATGGAACTAAGGAGGTGAGGCAAGAGAGGGACCTGCTGGCATCAAGTAACACCAGTTCCCAGGATGGGTAATATCCTCTTGCTTAGTAATTTTGAAATACTGTTATAACTGTTATAACTGTTTTAGGTTCGAGGACAAGAAGTACAAACAACTCTTCGGACTAGCCATGGGATCCCCACTTAGTGCAGTTCTTGCCAATTTATATATGGAGGACCTGGAATCAAGAAGGATCCTCAATAACATCCCTCGTTCAGTTACTTGGATGCGGTACGTAGATGATATTTTAGTCATTGTACCCAAAAATCTTGACGTACAGGCATCCTCAACACCATCAACACTCTGGAACCTACTATTAAATTTACTCTAGAGGAGGAAAGGACAACCAGTTACCTTTTCTCGACGTTCTCTTACGCACAGGGGAAAACAAACTTTCTTTTAAAGTCTACCGGAAGCCTACCTACAAGAATGATCTTCTACATTTCTTCTCTCACCATGACACAAGAACTAAAAGAGGGGTAGATATCGGCTTCTTTCTGAGAGCCTACAGAATTTCCAGTCCGCAGTTCCTCGAAGAAGAATGTACATACATCACCAACTCTTTTAGTTCACTACACTTTCCCCTACACTTCATACGTGACTGCAGGAAACGTGCAACACGTATCCTCGGCAAGACCAACACCTATCAAATTGAAGAAAAGCCTCCAAGTTACATCGTTTTACCGGTCAGCAACGTTGCCACTAATGTTTCAAAAATGTTTGACAGAAAACTGGCTAAAATATCTACCAGCTCTCAACTACTATTAGGAACCTGATACAAAAACCCAAGCATGATTCTGACACAAGTGCAGGAATCTACACTATACCATGTGGGGGATGTGACAAAGTATATGTAGGTGGAAACAGCCAGAACTCTGGACATTAGGATAGCAGAACACAAAAATGCTTGCAGAAACGATGACCGCAAAAACGCATGTGTTCAACATAGAGACGATGTTGGACACCTCATGAAATTCAATGAAGCTAAACTAGTTATTAAAGAAGACGACTTAAGACGGAGAAAATGCATTGAAGCTGCACTAATTTCTGTCAGTAACACTATAAAGCAGAAATCCGGTAGTTACAGTATTTCAAAATTACTAAGCAAGACGATATTACCCATCCTGGGAAACTGGTGTTACTTGATGCCAGCAGGTCCCTCTCTTGCCTCACCTCCTTAGTTCCATTACTACTACTACTACTACTACTACTACTACTACTACTACTACTACTACCACCTCTACCCACGCATCACCTCACCTGACTCCCGCCACTATATATATGTGTGTTTTCTTAGTTTTCTCTGTATTAGGCTGAAGAAGCCACTCGTGGCGAAACGTTCCTTTAATAAATGTCCTGAACTGTACATAAGTGTCTTTTTCCACACAATACTTTTCCTATGTCCTTTCTAAATCTAAACTTATCTAATTTAAATCCATTACTGCGGGTTCTCTCTTGGAGAGATATCCTCAAGACCTTGTTAATATCCCCTTTATTAATACCTATCTTCCACTTTTAAATTTTTGTTTAAAAAACAGACAACTTGAAAAAATTAAAAACCATTTCAGTTTTCTTTTTTATAAAAAACGTTTTGCCCCCCCATGGCTTCGGTTCTTGATCCTATTTTCACATAAAAAATGGGGGAAAACACTGCAAAAGGGCCCAAATGGCCCCTGCGGGGCCGGCCCTTTAATCAAAACAAACCTCTACCTTAAGCAAACCCAAGAAATAACTCCCGTACCTTTCTCTAACGGGAAATATTCTCTTTGGGTTTCTTTAAAAAAATTAAACATTTATTAAAAAAAATTTTAAAATTTTTTTGTTTGTTTTTCCAAAAAATTTCCTGTAGGATTAAAATTTCCCCATATGTACATTATACAAAAACCCAATTATTCTCGGGAAAGGGTTTTGGGAACTGATCAAAAAATTTTCCCAGTTATGTCATGTTTTGGGCGAGGGGTCTGGATGCCACCAAGTAAAAAAGGTTCCACTAAGGTATTTGACTCCACCCCTTTTCCTTTTCCCTTTTGTATTTCTAAAATCGGGTTGGCGCGGGAAAAATGGGCTTTCGGGGGAAAGTGGAGGCTGCCTTTTTTTTCCTGATCCGTGTAAACCTTCATATGTCTTTTTAAAGTTTGACCCGGGCCCACATAAAATTTTTGGGTGAAACACTACGCACTGGTAAGGTTTTAAACCCAGTGTGTGCCCGTAAGTGTCGGAGAGAGAGGCATTCACGGTGAATTTTTTTTTGCAAAGGTCCCAAGGACCACAAAGGGGGTGGCTCCCTTCGTTTTACTCAGGGCTCTAAATGTAAAGTTTTAGATTGCATGTGCATAAAAACGTTTACCACATTCTGCACTGGTAGGATTTTTTTTTCCCTTTTTAATTTGAAAAATGACGCTTGAGGTTTGCTTCACATGTTTTGTTTTGGGTTGAAAAAGATGCCAATGACCATATCTGCGTTCTCCAGCATCCCAAATTGCAGGTGATCTCTTAGGTGTGAAATCCTCGTAAAAACCCTTTGGGTACAGCTCGGGATATGACATGCATATTTTATCTTGATATTTTTCACAGTCCTTAGGGACGGCTTGATGGTTAGGAGAGGGGAAAGCAGGACTTTAAATCAGTCCCTTTGGGGTCTTGATATATCGTGCTTTCAGACCTAAGATTCAGATGATTCTTTGGGGGACATCCTCGTGAAAATTTTTCGAATAACCAGTTAAAAAAAGTTTTTTTTTTGCATAAAAATTTGAAATTGTCTTTACAGTCGGCTTCATAATCAGCAAAAGGGGAGTTGTATATTTACAGGGTCTGGAGTCTTAAAATTTGGGGAAATCTGTGTGTGTTTTGAAATTCCACCTCCATGTTTGAGTGTTGTATTGTTGAGTTGCGGGCGAGTGTTGTTCTCGAAAGATCACCCAAATTCCCAGTTTTCGTAAGCTGTTTTTTCCTTTAGAAAGATAGGTTTTTGTTTAAACCCAGAGGGGACGGGGCTGGGGACTTCCTCAACCGCGAACTATGAACGAAATTGCGAGGGAAACCCAATTCATTGTACCCACTGCCGGGAAAGAAAATCAGCTTAAAATTTGGGAAAAAGGGAGTTGTATATATACATTGTTTTGGGGTTTTAAAAGAGCATTTGGGGACCCTCTTTTTGTGTTGTACATCCACCCACCATATTTGGGTGATTTGACGAGGGGGCAGCGAGAGTTGTTGTTTGGTAATCTCCCCATATATCCGGGATCGTAAGCCTTTTTAAATTCCTTCAGAAAGGGTTAGGGGTGTTGCTTAATAAAGATTGGACGTGGTGGGGTTTCTTCTCCAACCGCGACACTATGAACAAATAGTGGGTTTGGGCCCCTTTTATTTTGCTCAATTTTATGTTAGTGAGGGTGGTAAAGAGCAGGGGTGAGACATTTTGTTTTTGGCAAACCCTTTCGCTCTCCAGGGGCCTTCACAAACAAAAAGCATGGACAAACAGGGTATATATAGGGTTTTTGAGTGAGGTGTATAACTAAGAAAAAATAAGAAAAAAAGGGAAAACGGGAGCAGGCCTGTTGGCCCCTACTAGGCAGGTCCCCTTTTTAATTCTCCCATAACAAACATTTGCCCCAACCCCCAAATTTTAAAGCCACCCAAAAAACAAGCTCCCATGTGCAAGTCCCCCCTCAAATTTCCCAACCCCCCCCATCATGTTTCTTATCCCCAAACCCAAATTTTAAACAACCCAAAAATCCTAGCCTAATAAAACCCCAAATAGGTAGACTGTTTCCACTCATTTTAACTACCCTATTTCCAAACCAATACTTTCCTATGTCCCTTTTTAAATCTAAACTTTCTAATTTAAAACCCTTTCTGCGGATTCTCCTTGGGGAGAAATCCTCAAGACCTTTTTAAATCCCCTTTTTTTTTAAAACCTATCTTCCACTTATACCCCTTCGAAAAAAGGTCTCCCCCCATTCTTGTCTAACAAAAGGGAAAGTTTAAATTAAGATCTTTCCTTTTTTCTTCTTTAAAGGGAAAATTTTTTAATGCTAGTATTAATTTTTTCATCCTAAAGCTGAAGTTTTCTAACGAATTTACGTCCATTCTGTAATATGGAACCAAATTGAGCTGCATAATCAGGTGAGCCTTACTAATTTATTTTATAAAACTGCGTATGACCCGGAAATTCTGTTGCTTACCTTTTGGGAAAAAATCCCAGTTTAATTTATTTGCCTTTTTTTCTTTCGCTTAGGCATTGGTCCTTTGGTTTTAAAAATTTCTGCTTTTCCACTGGTTAAGTACAGGTCACCAGTGGTTAAGTAAGGTCAAACCCCAAACATTAGTAAGGCCAAACCCAGATTATGCATCAATTTTGGTTCCGTATTACAGAATGGACATAAAATTTGTTAGAAAACATTCAGCGTAAAGGGTGTAAATTAATACAAGCATTAGAAAACTTCCTTTTTAAGAAAGATTGAAAAACTCTTAAGTTACATTCACTTTTAACGAAGAATGAAAGGGGGGAAACCCGATCGAAATGTATAGTGGAAGATAGGTTTTTAATAAAAGGGGTTTTTAACAAGGTCTTGAGGGGTATCTCTCCAAAAAGAAACCCGCGTAAGGATTTTTAAAATTTGATAAGTTTTGTTTTGAAAAGGGAAAAGGAAAGTATAAGAACATTTAAAAAAGTAGGGGAAAACCCGCAGAAGGCCCACTGGCCCAAATTTGAGGCCAAAGGGCCTTTTCAAAACGACATCTACCTAAAGCTACTCAAGAAAAAACCTCACACCCCCCAACACCAATCAAACCCCGCCCCCCACTCATATATTTGTCCAGTCTCTTTTTAAAGCTACCCAAGGTCCCCAGCTTAACCCCACTGGGGGAAACTGTTTTTCCCCCCATCAAAAACTCTGTTAGAAAAAAGAGTACTTACCTTGCCTTTTTAAATCTAAAAATTTTTTTCCAAATTAAAACCATTATTCCTGGTTTTTTTATTTGGTTTTTGAAAAAAACCCTCGTACTTTATTAAAGTTTTCCCTTGTTTATGCCCCCCATCCACTTATACACTTTAATGTTTTCTCCCCTCATTCTTCGCCTCTCCGAGAGTGGAGATTTAAAAGGGTTTAAGTCATCTTCATACGGGGGGTTTCCTTTAAAAAAGGGAAATCATTTTAGTCATTCTTTTTCTGTATGTTCTCTAAAAGAGTCTATGTCCATCCTGTATAAGGGGGCCCAAAAAATGAGCAGCATTTTAATTTTAAATTTAGGCCTCACTATAAAGTATAAACTGTAAAAAAAATTTTGGGGTTGTTGGGGCACATGGGCACTTGGGTGTCTTGGCTTTTTTGATTTCTGCTTCCAAAGACTCCCAAATCTTTTTCACTTTTGTATGACCAAGCTCCCACTTCACCTAGATTATAGCCCTTTGGGGTTTATTTTCTTTTCCAAGGGCAAGTACCCCTTAAAAACTTAAACCCCATTAAAATTCATCTGCCATTTCAGACCCCAAAACATTATTTGTTTAAATCGTCCCGGATTTTATTTAAAACCCCCTCAGAGTGAATTATAAAGGCCCATCCCTTTTTACATCACAAACTTACTCCCTGTCACTTTTTAATCCCTTCATCAAGGTCATTTTAAGTAAAAATTTTGAACAAAAAGGGCCTAAAACTGATCCTTGTGGAACGCCACTATGACTAATCCCCATTCAGATTTCACTCCATTAATGGTAAAATCTCTGCTTTTATTTGGGAAGCCCCTGCCTCAATCCAGCTAGAAATTTTCCCCCTAACCATGAGCTGCCACTTTTCTTAAGAGCCTTGTGAGGTACTCTGTCGAAGGCTTTATAAAAAACCAAAAAAACAATATCATATTCCTTATCACTGTCAATGCCTCAAATGTTCTATTTTAAGAACGTAGTAAGTTTTTAGGCGGGAAAGACCTCTCGTGAACATGTGAGATTCATTTCAAGTTTGCTCTTTAAGGTGACTTCTGATAATGTCAGCTATAAAAGATTTAACAATTTCCCACTATAGATTCGGGTTATTGGACGGTAATTTTAAGGAGTGGGCTTATCCCCTGATTTAATATAGGAACCACATTAGCCATCTTCCAATCTTGGCAAAAACGGTAAGGATGGACGCATTGAATACACTCGTTAATGGTGACTAAGTCCATCTTGCATTCCTTTGTACCCTTGAAAACAACTCACGGGGCCCGGGGGCTTATTTTGTTTCATTGTCATTTTTTAATAACCCTGTCCCTCGTGCGTAAAATTAGTTAACTTAAAATTTATCAGGGAAATAAAAAAATTGTTAATTACTGGAATTCATTTCTCTTCCTGTGAAAAACTGACAAAAAATAGTCATTTAAAAAAGGAAACATTTCCATTCATTATCCCCAGCTGTCCATCCCAATTTAGAGGTTACTTTTTTCCCTTTACCCCCTCCTTACACTTGAAAAAACCCCCCTTTGGGTTAGTCTTTGATTTATTAGCGACTTAATTTTTATAGTACATTTAGCCTTTCTAATCGTTTTTTTTTCTTTTAAACTGAACAAAAAGGTCAGTAAGGTTAACCCCTCCTCTTCTGATGCGCCTATAAATTCCCCTTTTCTCCCCTAATAGATGCTTTAACCTCCTGTTAACCCATTTGGGATCGTTATTATTAGACCTAATTTCTCTCTGGGGAATGTATATACTCTGGGCACTGTGTACATTATTAAGAAACAATCATAAAAGCAGATCCCTTCATATTCATAAGTATGATTATCGTCAATAAAATCATTAGCTAGATAACCCCAATCAAGATTAGACAGATGTTCCCTAAGTCCATTATAATCGGCAGAACGAAAATCGGGGATTTTTACTGTATTATCATTATTCTTGCATCCCAATTAATGCTAAAGGTCATGGATTTGTGATCACTTGCGCCAAGCTCTTCAGTGATCTCCAGATTATTCACTAGTGTTTCCTTATTTGACAAGACTAGGTCTAGCAAATTATTACCCCTGGTAGGTTCAGTATTGGTTTGGAAATAGGGTAGTAGATGAGTGGAACAGTCTACCTAGTTGGGTTATTGAGGCTGGGACTTTGGGTAGTTTCAAATTTAGGTTGGATAAGTACATGAGTGGGATGGGTTGGATTTAAGTGGGACTTTCACATCAGAGCTTATTTCTTGGGTAGCATTGAAATTTGGGTTGGTCAAATGTTTGTTAGTGGGATGAATTGTAAAGGACCTGCCTAGTATGGGCCAACAGGCCTGCTGCAGTGTTCCTCCTTTCTTATGTTCTTATGAGCGGGAGGGGTTGGATTTGAGTGGGACTTTCACATCAGAGCGTATAAGTGGATGACGGGCATAAACAAAGGAGATATTAATAAGGTATTGAGGATGTCCAACCAGGTAAGAACCAGAAATAATGGATTTAAGTTGGATAAATTTAGATTTAGAAAGGACATAGGTATGTACTGGTTTTCTAACAAAGTTGTGGATGCGTGGAACAATCTTCCCAGTGGGGTGATAGAGGCTAGGACCTTGGGTAGCTTTAAGAAGAGATTGGACAAATATATGAGTGGTTGGGCTGGGTTTGATTAGTGTCATTGGGTACGGGAGTTAATTCTTGGGTAGCTTTGGGAAAAGGTCCTTTTGATAAGGACCTTCCTTGTATGGGCCAGTAGGCCTTCTGCAGTGTTCCTCCATTCTTATGTTCTTAGATGCAAGTCCCACTCAAATCCAACCCCTCTCGCTCATCCTAAATTTGAATCTACCCAAAGTTTTAGCCTTAATAACCCAAACAAATACGTTCCTATAACCAAAAATTTAGGAAACCTTTGAAGAATTTTCTACATCTAGACTCTAAGATGCTGATGTAGCTGACGGGGTTGGTTACATAAGAACATAAGAAAGGAGGAACACTGCAGCAGGCCTGTTGGCCCATACTAGGCAGGTCCTTTACAATTCATCCCACTAACAAACATTTGACCAACCCAATTTTCAATGCTACCCAAGAAATAAGCTCTGATGTGCAAGTCCCACTCAAATCCAACCCCTCCCACTCATGTACTTATCCAACCTAAATTTGAAACTACCCAAAGTCCTAGCCTCAATAACCCAACTAGGTAGACTGTTCCACTCATCAACTACCCTATTTCCAAACCAATACTTTCCTATGTCCTTTCTAAATCTAAACTTATCTAATTTAAATCCATTACTGCGGGTTCTCTCTTGGAGAGATATCCTCAAGACCTTGTTAATATCCCCTTTATTAATACCTATCTTCCACTTTTATAAATTGTTTATAAAACAGACAACTTGAATAATTAAACATTTCAGTATCTTTATTATAGAAACGTTTCGCCATCCAGTGGCTTCGTGTTCTTGATCTCTAGTTCACATAAGAATGGAGGAACACTGCAGAAGGCCTACTGGCTCATGCGAGGCAGGTCCTTATCAAAACGACCTCTACCTTAAGCTACCCAAGAAATAACTCCCGTACTCTCTCTCTAACGGGAAATATTCTCTTTGGGATTCATTAAAAAATAAACATTTATTAAAAAAAATGTTAATTTATTGTTTGCTTATACATAAAATATACTGTAGGATTACAATTCGCATATGTACATTATACAAAAATCAATTATATCTCTGAAATGGCTTTGAGACTGATCAACAATATACCAGTTATGTCATGTATTGGCGAGGGGTGCTGGATGCCACCTAAGTACAAAGGTTCCACTAAGGTATTTGACTCTCACCCCTTTTCCTTTTTCCTTTACGTATTTCTAAATCTGGTGGCGCGGGAAAACTGTGGCTTTCGAGAGAAGTGGAGGCTGCCGTTTTTTCCTGATCCGTGTGAGTCTTCATATGTCTGTTTAGATGATCCGGCCACATAAAATGTTTGTGACACACTACGCACTGGTAAGGTCTTACACCAGTGTGTGACCGTAAGTGTCGAGAGAGAGAGGCATTCACGGTGAATTCTTTTTTGCAAAGGGCCCCAAAGGGCACCGAATGGTGGGTGATTGTTCGTCCATGGCTCTCAATGTGAGTTTTTGGATTGTCATGTCGCTAAACGTTTACCCACTTCT
>NW_026506242.1:0-15644 GCF_026875155.1 Cherax quadricarinatus
GTTATCCCATATAAAGAAATTAATCAAATAAAAGCCCCAAAATGGATAAATAATAGGCTCAAGTATCTACTAGGGCATAAGAAAAGGAATTTATAGGCGTTAAAAAGAGGTGGGTCATCTTTTTAATCAGTTATGACAAAAAGGGGGGACATTAAAAAGGGGAAGAAAGCAAAAGGGCATGAAATTAAAGTTGCTAGGGATTCAAAAAAACAACCCAAAAAGTTTTTTCCGGTCTTAGAAAAAAAGTTAGAGTTAAGTAGGTCCCCTTAAAATAACTATGGGCACCTTAATGACAAAGGAATGAAAAGTGCTTGATTTTAAAATAATTTATTTTCTCAGTTTTTACCCAAAGGAAACCTAACAATATTCAGTAATTAATTTTACAGTGGGCTAGAAGAAAATAAATTATGTAACACACAGTCCCTAGGAATGGTTGGAAGCAGATGACAGACTGAAGCAAAAAAGTCGCCGGGCCTTATGAGGTTTTTTAAAGGGGTTTTTAAAGGGAAAACAAAAGGAGCTTGTGAACCATTAACTAATATTTTTAATTTATCTCTTCAAACAGGGATGTCTGATATGTGGAAGAGGCCCAATGTAATTCCCATTTTTTTAAAAAAGGGGGCAAGTCGTTTCCCTTTAAATTTTCCCCAATAAGCCTGACCTCAATTGTAGGCAAATTACTAGAGTCAATTATAGCTGAGATTATAAGAAGCCATCTCGATAGCATAGCTTGTTTAAATGATATCAGATGGATTCACAAGAGGCGGTTTGTCTAACTAATTTATTAACTTTCTTCAGTAAAGCTTTTGAGGCTGTTGACCACAATAAAGAAAATTTTATATTATTTACTTAGATTTTAGTAAGGCTTTTGATAGAGTTCCGCACCATAGACTGTTAAAGAAAGTGGCAGCTCATGGCATTGGGGAAAAGTGTCTCGTGGATCGAGTCATGGCTCACTGACAGGAAGCAGAGAGTGTCCATAAATGGGGTTAAGTCCGAGTGGGGGTCTGTAACAAGTGGCGTTCCACAGGGATCGTCTTTGGGGCCCCTTGTTGTTTATAATATATATCAATGATTTGAGAGGGAATTACTAGTGATATGAGCAAATTCGCCGATGACACAAAGATAGGTAGGGTAATTGATTCAAACGTAGATGTTATGGAACTTCAGGAGGATTTAAACAAACTCCATTCTTTGGGCAGAAAAAGTGGCAGATGCAGTTCAATGTAATAAATGCAAGGTTCTGAAGCTTGGGGAGTGCCCATAATCCCAGTAAATTATAAGTTAAATGATGTAGAACTTAGCCATACAGATTGCGAAAAGGATTGGGGGGTTTTGGTGAGCAGCAACCTTAAACCCAAAACAGCAATGCCTAACGGTACGTAATAAGGGAAATAGATTTCTGGGATTTATATCAAGAAGTGTAAGCAACAGAAGTCCAGAGGTCATACTGCAGCTTTATACATCATTAGTAAGGCCTCACCTAGATTATGCAGCTCAGTTCTGGTCTCCGTATTACAAAATGGACATAAATTCGTTAGAAAAAAATTCAGCGGTAGGATGACTAAATTAATACATAGCATTAAAATCTTCCCTTATGAAGAAGATTAAGACTCTTAAGTTACATTCACTTTTTAGGGCGAAAATGAGGGGAGACTGAAACGAAGTGTATAAGTGGAAAAATAGGTATTAATAAAGGGGGTATTAATAAGGTCTTGAGGATGTCTCTCCAAGAGAGAACCGCAGTAATGGATTTAAATTAGATAAGTTTAGATTTAGAAAGGACATAGGAAAGTATTGGTTTGGAAATAGGGTAGTTGGGTGAGTGGAACGTCTACCTAGTTGGGTTTTGAGGGGGGACTTTTGGGGATTTCAATTAGGTTGGATAAATAATGAGTGGGAGGGGTTGGATTTTGGTGGGGCTTTCACATCAGAGCTTATTTTTTGGGGGGGCTTGAAAATTGGGCAAAAGTTTTGTTAGTGGGATGAATTGTAAAAAGGGCCTGCCTAGTATGGGCCCGCAGCCTCCTGCAGGGTTTTTTCCTTTCTTATGTTCTTATGTTCTTATGTTCTTAAGAAACTGCACCAGTGTCTTACAGAAGATACTGCACCAGCGTCTACAGAAGATACTGCACCAGTGTCTTACAGTAGTTTACTGCACCAGTGTCTTACAAAAGATACTGCACCAGTGTCTTACAAAAGATACTGCACCAGTGTCTCACAGAAGATACTGCACCAGTGTCTTACAGAAGATACTGCAACCGCGTCTTACAGAAGATACTGCACCAGCGTCTTACAGAAGATACTGCACCCAGTGTCTTACAGAAGATACTGCACCAGTGTCTTACAGAAATACGGGCACCAGTGTTTTACAGAAGATACTGCACCAGTGTCTTACAGAAGATACTGCACCAGTGTCTTCAGAAGATACGGCCACCAGCGTCTTACAGAAGATACTGCACCAGCGTCTTACAGAAGATCCCTGCACCAGTGTCTTCAGAAGATACTGCACCAGCGTCTTACAGAAGATACGCACCAGTGTCTTACAGAAGATACTACACCAGTGTCTTAAAAGAAGATACTGCACCAGTGTCTTACAGAAGATACTGCACGAGTGTCTTACAGAAGATACTGCACCAGTGTTTTACAGAAGATACTGCACCAGTGTCTTACAGTAGATACTGCACCATTGTCTTACAGAAGAAACTGCACCAGTGTATTGCAGTAGATACTGCACCAGTGTCTTACGGAAGATACTGCAACCAGTGTCTCACAGAAGATACTGCACAGTGTCTTACAGAAGATACTGCACCAGTGTATTGCAGTAGATACTGCACCAGTGTCTTACGGAAGATACTGCACCAGTGTCTCACAGAAGATACTGCACCAGTGTCTTACAGAAGATACTGCACCAGTGTCTTACAGAAGATCTGCACCAGTGTCTTACAGAAGATACGCACCAGCGTCTTACAGAAGATACTACACCAGCGTCTTACAAAAAGATACTGCACCAGTGTCTTACAGAAGATACTGCACCAGTGTCTTACAGAAGATACTGCACCAGCGTCTTACAGAAGATACTGCACCAGTGCCCTTTACAGAAGATACTGCACCAGTGCTTACAGAAGATACTGCCACCAGCGTCTTACAGAAGATACTGCACCAGGTCTTACAGAAGATACTGCACCAGTGTCTTACCAGAAGATACTACCCCCAGCGTCTTACAGAAGATACTGCACCAGTGTCTTACAGAAGATACTGCACCAGTGTCTTACAGAAATACTGCACCAGTGTTTTACAGAAGATACTACACCAGTGTTTTAAACAGAAGATACTGCACCAGTGTCTTACAGAAGATACTGCACCAGCGTCTTACAGAAGATACTAAAACCAGTGTCTTACAGAAGATACTGCACCAGTGTCTTACAGAAGATACTGAAACCAGCGTCTTACAGGAAGATACTGTACCATGTCTTACAGAAGATACTGCACCAGTGTCTTACAGTAGATACTGCACCAGTGTCTTACAGAAGATACTGCACCAGTGTCTTACAAAAGATACTACACCAGCGTCTTACAGAAGATACTGCACCAGTGTCTTACAGAAGATACTGCACCAGTGTCTTACAGAAGATACTGCACCAGTGTCTTACAGAAGATACTGCACCAGTGTCTTACAGAAGATCCCTGCACCAGGTCTTACAGAAGATCCCTGCACCAGTGTCTTACAGAAGATACTACCCCAGTGTCTTACAGAAGATACTGAAACCAGTGTCTTACAGAAGATACTACACCAGTATATAGTATAGTATGGGGGCCCTGCTCAGACAAGACGGATCCTACACAAACGACAACAAAGAAATGAGCGAGATACTGAAATCGTGGTATGACTCAGTGTTCCGCGAGCCACTAACCAGTTTAAAGATAGACAATCCAAACAATTTTTTTCATGAATGAGCCTCAAAACTCTGCCAATTTAGGCCAGATATATGACATAATCCTAACTCCACTAGACTTTGAGAAAGCCATTGACGACATGCTCATGCACTCAGCCCCAGGCCCAGACTCGTGGAACTCGGTGTTCTTTTAAGAACTGCAAGAAACCCCTCTCACGGGCTATGGAGAAGGAGTTAGGCCATGCGAGATTCCACAGTCCTAAAAGCAACAGATATAGCCCCACTCCATAAAGGTGGTAGGAAAGCAGTAGCTAAGAACTATCGACCAATAGCTTTTTGAAAGAGTTCTAAGAAGCAGGGTATCAAACCACCTGGGCTCCCAAAAATTGCACAGCCCAGGGGGAACTGGTTTCAGAGCAGGGCGCTCCTGTATTTTGAATCTTCTAGACCACTATGATATGGTCTTAGATTTCAGTGGAAAACAGAATGCAGATTTAGTATACACAGACTTTGCAAAATCCTTTGACAAATGCGACCATGGTGATAAGGAGTGCAGTAAGCTGTTATGGAACGAAATTCATAAGGCATCTAGATATAAAATGTTGTGATAATGGGAGATTGCTTTTTAGAACAGGTCGTGACAGAACCAACTAGAGGAAACAAATCTGCTTGACTTGGTTCTTGCCAACAAAGATTCACTAATTAATAATCAAATCTCTGTCCCCGATTTTCCCTTGGCCGACTTCATGGGACTGAAAAATTACCTGGGTGGGCTAAATTGGGATGACCTGACTATGGGTCAGGTGGATGATCTTGGGTTTCCAATATGACGTTTTTCAGAGCATAGTTCTAGCTGCCCAGACAACTTTTGTTTTCCCAGTAGGGAAATTAGATCTAACAAAAATGATCCCAAATGGATGAACAATAGATTAAAACATCTCATTGGTCAAAAGAGAGGCAATATAGGCGTATCAAAAGAGGGGAATGGGCAGTTAAGAAATCAATATATTCAATTAAAGAGAGAAATAAAGGAATAAGAAAAGCAAAAAGGATTATGAGGCTAAGGTCGCAAGAGATTCGATTACTAACCCAAAAGGGTTCTTTCAGGTATACAGAAGTAAGATTAGGGACAAGATAAGTGCACTTAAGAGTAACTAAGGTCAGATCACTGACAGTGATAAGGTATGTGTGAAATTTTCAATACCTACTTCCTTTCAGTTTCACCCAGAAAATACGCGATATTCCTGAAATAATAGATTATGTAGAACAGGACGATAATAAACTATGCACGAATGCAGTAACTAGTGACATGGTCCTCAGACAAATAGAGAAACTAAAACCTAACAAATTCCCAGGTCCTGATGAACTATTTGCAAGGTGTCAAAGGGAAAGTAAAGAGGAACATAGCATACCTTTTGGCTAATCTTTTTAACATATCACTACAAACTGGCATAGTGCCTGATAAGTGGAAAATGGCAAATGTCATATCTATTTACAAGGCAGGTGACAGGTCCTTGACTTCGAACTATTTGACCAATAAGCCCTTTCCCCCATAGTCGGAAAATTTTTGAAATCAATAATTGCCGAAGCAATTCGTACCATCTTAATAGGCACAGATTGATTAATGAATCTCAACACGGTTTTACAAAGGGGCGTTCCCGTCTTACGAATTTGCTAACCTTTTTCACTAAGGTGTTGATGGGGTAGATCGTGGTAATGAATATGATATTGTGTATATGGACGTCAGTAGGCTTTCGATAAAGTTCCACACCAGAGGCTATGAGGAAGCTTATTATAAGCACACGGAATAGGAGGAGAATTTTTTCTTGTGTGAGGCATGGCTGACAAGATAGGTAGCAGAGAGTTTGCATAATGGGAGAAATCAGAATGGGGGGCACGTCACACGCGGGGTTCCGCTGGGGTCAGTGTTGGGCCGTTGATGTTCACAATTTACATATAAACGACATAGATGAGGATATATAGCGACATAAGCAAAAATTTGCTGATGGCACCAAAATAGGCGTCCAATTCATTCTAATGAGAACAAACTAGAGCACTCTAGTATGATTTGAATAGACTGATGAAATGGTCGGAAGACAGTGGCAGCAGATGCAGTTTAATGTAGGACAAACGCATAGTTCTAAATGTTGGACAGGAAAAATAACCATGGCCACATATAAACTAAAATAACGTAATCTTAATAATACTGAATTGCGAAAAGGATATTAGGTTGTTCTGGTTAGCAGTAATCTAAACCAAGACAAAAGTACAATGGTGTTCGCAATAAAGCTACAGAATTCCTTGGCTTCATTTCTAGAAGTATAAATTATAGAAGTCCTTCAGGTTGTCTTCAGCTCTGTATATCCTTGGTTAGGCCTCATTTAGGCTATGCTGTTAGCTCTGGTCACCGTATTATAGAATGGATTAAATGCTCTGGAAAACGTACAGGGAGGATGTACAAAGTTGATTCCAATGTACTCCAGATCTTCCCTATGAGGATGGATGAAGGCCATGAATCTGCAATCTCTTAAAGGACGTAGAATTAGGGGGGATATGATCGAGGTGTATAAATGGAAACAGAAATAAAGGGGATGTAAGTAGGTGCTGAAAATTTCAGCCAAAGACAGGACTCGCAGCAATGGTTTTCAAGTTGAAAAAATTTCGGTTTCAGGAGGGATATAGGAAAAGCATGGTTTGGTAATGGAGTGTGGATGAGTTGAGCAAACTCCCGAGTATCGTCATAGAGGCCTAAAACCGTGTGTAGTTTTAAAAATTAGGTTAGATAAATACATGAGTGGGTGTGGGTGAGTGTGAGTTGGACTGATAGCTTTGCTTGCTGGTTGGTTGCGTGTCTTTCCTTGAGTGGGAGGTGACAGACTGGGTGGCGGCATTGGGCTAATCCGGGAGGGAGACTGGCCTGCTCCGCATGAGGTCAGTAGGCTGTTTGCCAAGTGTTCCTTATTTATTATGTTTTTTATGTTCTTACGTAATAGACACAAATGCGTTGTAAATGCAATTTCCGGCAAAGTTGGCAGATGGGGGAACTTCAACTTTCTAACCAATCGCCACAAAAAGAGTAGTGGAACCAGAGTTAAATCAGATGCTGCCATAGTGAAGAGCTCTGTCCCCATACGGCACAGTACTCACACCTATCCTGTTCCTTAATTTCATATCAGGACATAGACAGAGATGTAAACCACAGCGCTGGATCATCTTTTGCAGACAGATACTAGGATCGCATGAGAGAGTCCAACAATTGAGGACACGGCCAAATCAAAGCTCCAAGAAGATATATACCAAGTTTTCCCAATGGGCACAGAAGAACAATATGACTGTTCAATGATGACAAATTCCAACTACTACGTTATGGAAAAATCCGGAGGAAAATAATAAACTAGGACGAGTATACTACAAAACCCTATTACAAACAATCGAGCGAACAAGTAATGTGCCGGACCCTGGGTGTGGTAATGTCCGAAGACAACTCACCTTCAGGACCACAACATTGCCACTATCACAGCTGCGCTAGGAAAACTGATAGGATGGATAATGAGAACATTCAAGACAAGAGTGCTAAGCCAATGATGATTCTTTTTTAAAATCCCACTTGTTCTCTCTAGGCTGGATTAATTGCGTAATTTAACACCCCCATTCAAAGTCAGGTGAAAATTGCAGAACTAGAGAATGTACAGAGAACCTTAACTGCTCGTATAAGTTCATCAAAGACCTTAATACTTTGGTGTGTTTTTGTTTTTTACCTGGAAGCACTTGATTTTTTCTCTCTAGAGCGCAGGCGAGAGAGCTATATCATGATCAAACCTGGAAGATTCTGGATGGGATGGTCCCTAATATGCACACAGCAAATCACCGTACGAAATGCAAAGACCTTGGCAGGAACCTATGGCGACATAACCCACTAAAAAGTAGGGGCGTTACTGGTACACTAAGAGAAAACGGCAATACAATAAGTGTCGGGGGGGGCGGGCCCAAGTACTGTTAAACAGCCTCCCACCAGCAAAAGGGGGCATTACGGGAAGATCCCTGGTGGTCTTCAAGAGAGGAGATGGACAGATACCTAAAGACGGTGCCGGATCAGCCGGGCTGTGGTTATCGTACGTTGGATTGCGTGCGGCAGCGGTAAAGTCTCGTTGATCAGGCCCTGATCAACCGGGAAGCCTGGGTCGTGGGGACAGGGCCGCGGGGGCGTTGATTTCCCAGAATGCCCCTCCACGTAGGAAGAACCAGTGTCTTACAGTAGATACTGCCACAGTGTCTTACAGAGGGTAAGCACATCTCTCCCGGTGAGAAAAACAGCAATGATGGTCTACCAGTGTCTGGCAGCCGCCAGCCGAGCTCGGAGTGGAGTTACACACGATGTTTTTTCATGTTGATTCTGGTGTGTTTAGGTTCTCTATTTAACAAAATCAACTGATGACACCGGTCATGACCAGAAAATTTTTCTTTTTCGAATTTCAAAAATTTCTGCCACGAAACCCAATTGTTGTCGCCCAGATTATTAGCAAGAGCAGCCGTCACAACAGCAGCACTGACATTAGCACTAATGTAGGTAATGCGGCTTAACAACAGTACTCTCAATAACAGCAATGATATAGCTGTTGTACGAACAACATTAGACAATGAACTGATAAAAAACTAAAAATAACATCAATGTTAATCCTAACTGTTTTTATATTCAGGAAGATTCAGATATCCACACTATACAGGTGGCAAAGACTCGCAGCTACTTACCAACATTTATTAAGGCATATTATCGTTTTGGATAAGCTAATGGAAATCAACATCATCAAGATTTGTTCCTGGGGATCATGATTTAATTAATATAATGTATTAATATACAAGAAGCACAAAATTTAAACTCGCAATGTGGTGAGTGGTATTGTTCTACTATTTTAGGGAAGTAAGTTTATTCTGTATATACATATTCAGTTACGTTTATTTTTCATATTTAGCAGCATGTGTAGAGATGGGGTAGCCCAAAACAAGTCAGAACAAAATGACGTATTTCCCATTGGGGTCTTTTAAATACCTTATTTATATATTATTATGATTATTTTATAAATCAAAAAGAAAACGCTAAGCCACAGGGCTTATACGCGCTGCAAGGTAGGGAGGAAAGCGATGGGGTATGGGGCGGCAGAAGGGGGGGATGGGAGAATCAGTAGGTTACAGGAAAACATCGGGGCAGGGGATAGTAGGGGGTAGATGGGTAGCATGAGATTGGGGTAGAAAGGGTTGACGGTATCAGAATTTGTGGAGTAAGTCTGTTGTTTCAAAAGTCAATTAGAAAGAGTCCGGATGAAAGGTGGGTCCATCAGCGAGAAGGGAAGGTAAAGATGTGAGCAGGTGGGAGCGAAGACGAACGATGGAGGTAAATCTGCGTGCTCGTTGATAAAGTGGCAGTCCTCAGAATTGGGCTGACTGATAATGGGAGCTTGGGCAATTCTCACACGAGAGGAGCAGGGCGCCTCTCCATGAGGATATCCTGAGTAAAGAGTATGAGCCAATTGGAAGACGGGACGGAGAGAAGTAGATCTCCCAACCTCGACATGGTGATAAGAAGACGGCCGTAACCTATACTCGGTTTTATTATGATTGATGTTTGTTTACCGAGCATTAGTAGACCAACGTGGTTGCCAACGTGTGTGAAGGTGGTGAAATATTGCAGCAAATAGTCCATAATGGAAATACCTCTACATGAAACTGGTTAGGTCAGGTATGCTGACCGACGCAGCAGTGTTGCCTGTTCATTGCCCTGTACGTCAACATGGACAGGGACCCAAACAAATAAAACAATATCTTTTTGTCTTGTGTGGTAATGATGCGGCATAGGCCAAAGTGGGATAAGAGGTTAAGGGTGAGGTGTATCAATTTTCTGTATAGCCTGTTAAAGTGTAAGGGATGTTGAGGACAAACACCAAAATGATGACACCGGCATAGATGCAATACGATTAAGAGCTGCAAGGATGGCATACAATTCAGCAGTTAAAAATAATAGCCGAAGATAGTAAATGCCCTTTGTACGACGCTGTCCGGAAACACTGCTGTGAATCCTACGCCGTCAGAAGACTTAGGCATCTGTACACAGCAATGGCAATGAGATGAGGTGGAAGTAGTCAAGAAAAAGAGAGCAGGAAGCGGGACCAAAGGGGCATCACGCGATCGGACAAGGATGGGAACGTTCACTTCTGCATAGAGGCTCTCAACAGGGGAAAGTGCAAAAAAGCACCAAGGCATTAACATAAATCCTTGGTGATGAATGGGGTTAAGGCTTAGCAGAGAGTAGCAGGAGATGCCGCTGAATAGATCTGGTCACATAATAAGTTTCGATAAAATGAGGGAGGGTGGAATGTAGGCGATGGAGAGTTCAAACGATCAGCCCCCATGAAAGATGGAAGGGTTTTAAGAACGGTTCAGCCGGCTGTGGCAAGTTGCCTTCTGAGAGGTTAATTGAGGTTTCCTGGATAACTCTACGGTCAAAGAGGAAAGCCCAGAAACTTGGACTGTACTGATTCACGTTCAGGGCTTACTGGGATGCCATAGGGTACATAGGATGATCGGAGATGAAAGAAATGCGTCTAGTGAAAGTAATTTGGTGGGGTTTTAGTGCTGGAAAATTTAAACCCATGTGTGGTGGCCAATTGGAAAACACTGGTCGGACCGCACATGCTGGACGAGAAAACTGTAATGAGGTGACAGTCAGGCCTGACACCAGGCAATAGTGAAAGTCTCAAATAGAGTGATGACAAATATTTGGATGGACGCTTGAGTGCCAAATCATTAATAGAAGGAGGAAAAAGTGTTGTGTGCTAAGAAAACACATCCCTGGGGGTCACCTTCAGCTTGATAAAGTCTGGGGAGAGAGCACATTATTAACCCGAACACGGAAAATGTCTATCAGTGAAAAATTCTTAAGGAATGGATGGGTAGATTGCCTCGGATAGGCCTAAGGAGTGGGCTTGGCCAAAATTATTATACCTCCAAGTTGTGTCATATTGCTTCTCAAGGTCAATAAATTATGGCAATAAACTGAGTAGTTATTCGAAAAAGGGCATTACAACATATGTATCCAAGCTTAGTAAGGGGTCTATGGTAGAAACTTTCCCTTTACAAAAGCCGTATTGACGAGTGGAGAGACTGTTGTGTGTTTTTAAATACCACACTAAACGTCTATTTACCAGGCGTTCCATCACTTTGCAAACTGCACTGGTAAGAGCAATGGGACGATAGTGGAGGTTCATGTCCCGTAGTGCCTGGTTTGCGGAAAGGGAGAACAATGGCAGATTTCACAGCTGGGGAAGAACTCCTTGTGACCAAATAAGATTGAAAAGGCATAATAGGACTGCAAGGGCTGACTGATGTAAATGTTGTAGCATAGAATATGAATGTCGTTGGGCCCAGCTGCCGATGATGGGCAAGCTGAGAGTGTTGTACCTCCAGTTCTTGAAGTGTTAAAAGGCACATTATAATTTCTTCTCGAGAGAGAAAGTCCAAGGGTGCTAACTCTCTGGCAGACTTTGAGGAAAGAAACGAGGGGCATGGTGGACCCCTGAGAAATAAAAACCAGATGATTCCCAAATTTCATTGGCAACATCTAGTGGGTTTGCTATATCAAACCGGCAACCTGCAGAAAAGGAGCCGGGTCAGGAGAATATTTTTACCACTCAGTTTTCGTACTTTTTTCCAGACTGCACTCATAGAGGAAGCAGAGGTGATGGTGGAGACATAATCTCGCCAGCAAGTGCGTTTTAGCGTCCGGATGAAACAGCAAGTGATCGCATGCTTCTGCTTAAAAACAAGAAGTCTCTCCATGGTTCTGTTGTACCAGTACCGGGCCCCCTGCAGCGCGTTTCAAACGTACTGCACGAGCACAAGCAGGAGACCACCAAGGCACGGGATTTCTGAGAATGCCTGCCGAAGTTTGGGGTATAGAATGAGAAGCTGTGGCTCAAAGGGAGGACGAAGAGAATGTAAAAGCTCATCAATGGAGGACGAAGAAGGAACCTTCACTAAAAACAGTTAGTTGTGGTAAAGGTTTCAATTTGCCTGATCAAATTGCCAGCATGAGATACGAAGAGGTGGTGAATATGGAAGGGGAAGTAAGAATGATTGGGAAATGATCGCTGTCATGTAAATCCGGGAGAACAGACCAGGTGAAGTCTAATGCGGCAGAGGAAAAGCAGACAGAGAAACGATGCAAGAGAGAGTGTGAGTCCGAGGATCAAAAAGGGTGTGAGTACCTGTATTTAAAGCATGGAGGGGGTGGGTGGCAAGAAAAGCCTCTAGCTGAATGCCACGGGAATCACAGTGAGACCCCCCAGAGGAAACGATGGGCATTAAAATCGCCAAGTAACAGAAACGGTGGTGGTAATGACGAAACCAGAAAGGCAATATCCGGAATAGATAATGCCCCAGAAGGAGAGAGATATAAAGAACAGAGCGTATACCCCTATGCAAGTGGATACGGGCTGCTGTGTAATGCAGCGAAGTATGAACAAATAGTGATGGTACAGAATATCAGTGCATAGAAGAAAGGCAACTTTCATTAAAGGTCCCATCAGGAAAAGGATCTGAAGAATACAATAAATTATAGCCTGAGATGGGAGAGATAACAGCAGAGTGTAATTTTGGTTCCTGTAAGCAAACACCAACGGGGGAAAAAACTGGGAGAGTAACATCTGAAGCTCCCCCCCGATTACCCCTGAGGCTGCGTATATTCCACTGCAAACAGGCCATGATTGGCAATGATAAAGATACTTGAAATCCGCAGGTAAGGGTTCCTATGGACTAGAGGGGTTAGAAAAGTCCACATGCGGGGCAGCAGTGAAGGAACGGGGGCACTGTGAAGAAAGGAGTTGCGCAAAATGGAGGAGAGCAGAGAGAAGGAACAGAGGGTGGATCATTTGTCCATTGATGGTTTGGTCTCTGCAATATATTCAGAGATTGCTTCAAGTTTTTTGGGAAATTTCAGGACGTCGTATGGGAGACAATATTAGAGATGGTAGGGGGAGGATGAGTAAAGATTGGAACTGTAATGGACTGTACCAAAGTAGGGGGGGGGGCGAAAGGGTGGAGGGAACTGGAGAAAGAAGCCATGGAAGGGGACAGAAGAGGCAAAAAACCCTGGGAGGTGGCAGAAGAGGAAGAAACTTGGGAGGGAACAGGGAAGGTAGGTATAGTACGAGGAGGGGGTGAACCTCTACACTTGCAACGACCCAGTGAGAGGGAAGAACCCGGTACAGAGACAGGGAAGGTAAAATGAGGAGGTGGAAGATGGGAAGGAGGGGTTAAAGGACCTTTTTTTGAATACTGAGAAGTAGAGGGACGAATGGGGGGAGGTGTTGTATGAGGTCTCATCGATACTGAGGCTTGTGAGGGAGAACATGAAGAAGCGAGAACAGACTGAGGCGTTGAAGTAGGGACGTCTGAGCTAGGACAGCAAAAGAAATTTGATACAGGAGTGACTATGGGAGAGGTAGCCACAGAGGAGGTTGCAGAAGATGGGACCCCAGAAGTGGGGGACGTTTTGAAATATGGGAATAAGAAACACGAGGTAGTCTCCCTTGGAGGCGGAGATGAGAAACTGCCATGGCATAAGGGAGACCTTCTGCCTCTTTGAGGTAACGGATTTCCTGCTCATTTAAGTAGACTTGGCAACGGCGAGAGTATGAAAGGGGGAGCCTCATGACAAATTTAAAGGGAAAAGGGGGTCGATTGCAAGACGTATTAGAATGGTCATCGGCACCACAGACTGGGCATTTGGCTATGGATCTGCAATATTTCGCTGGAGGCCAAATCGCCAGCAATTTCTACACTGTTGCAGTGTAGGGATCACCTTTCGAACTTGTAACCGATGTCCTGCTACATAAACTGAGGATGGGAGTTTCACGGGTGTTAAAGTTAAACGAGCCACATTGCTAGGGGATCGTCTCCGCCCGCGGGCAGGAAGAAAAATAAGTGTCTACCTTGAGGATTGGGAGATCTTGGAGTTCCAGCTGTTCAAGAATGTCAATTGGCACATGTCTGGAAGTTTTGTTGAACTATGGTATGGGGGAGAATGATGGTACGACTACGAGAATTGAGGGGAATGATGTTTTTCAATAGTGACAGGAACAGTATCTATATGGGAAAAAAGAGAAAGATCATGAGCTTGGTAGCATTCTGTACCGTGATGAAGCACATACCACTCTTAAGAGCATGAAAAAGAAATATCTTTATCAACATGGCATAGGAGTGCCTTGCCAATACTGTGGTCGGAAAGATAGGCGGTAGAGGAAGTCGGTCGTAAAGTGAAGAATTTAGTCCATTGTGCAGTCTGAAACTGAGCATGGAAAGGGAGTGCAGGACGTGTCGATCTTTTCTGAGAAGAACGAGAAGGTGGAGAAGTATCATCAGCAGGTAACTGTCATTGGCGTTTAGGCGTGGACCAGAGTTGGTCCGACGTAGAATGGGCCGGCGATTCGAAAATTGCCGCGCCGTAGAGGGAGAGGCCAGAAGCATAGTCAAAGGAGAGCGGAGGTCAGATAAATCAAAGGAGTCAGTCGAGACTTCAGTACCTGAAGCGGGTGAGGAAACAGCACCAGCAAGAGGTACAGAGGCATGAGGAGTGTCCGAAGAGTGGTCCAAAGATGAGGCGGGTCAGAATGGGGTGCGGTATCAGAAGGGGCCCGGGGTACCAGGTTCATGGATTGGGTTCTCCATGGTTAGGTTACTTCTTTCTTTTTGTTTTTAAGAAAAAAAGAGAAGAAGAAAAGAAAATAAAAATAAAAAAAGAATAAAAAAGTGGGGGACCGGGGAGGAGATAGTTCCTAGGAGAATGAAAGGGCCAGAAATCTCCCTCCGTGCCCAAGAGGACCTCAGCACCGCAAGTAGCGTAGATGCAGCATGGAACCCATGCCATACCCTACCCATCATGCCAGTGAACCAGCAATCCGGGATAGCAACCTCACATCTGCCGAAGTACCTCGGTGGACAAAAGAGAGGGCGGCCGGATATCCGCCACAAAGCATACCTCCTTCGGCCACCACCCCCGGAAATCCGAAAGGTGGCTTCCAGAGATACACCTGTCGCCCGAAAAAACACCCAAAGCCACTCTCCCGGGATACCGGAGAGGGATCGGGACATCCCCAGGCGATCCAGATTCCACGGCAAACTACGCCACTGCCAAGAACCTCAACGGAATGGGATGGACCCCGGTACCCTTTCCCTACTTAGGAACTAGCGCACCTGTGGGAAAAATCCCAAAGGCCAAAAAGAGGAAGGGCAAAGGGTGGGGTGGGGGGGGAGGAGGAAAGGGAAAAGGGGAGGATGGGATAGGGAAGGGGGATTGGGGGGTAATTAGGTTCGGTCTGAGAAGGAGACCGACAGGTCTAATTCCTCAGACCAAGAGCCTCTTCACCACGCCAAAGGAGCCCCCCTTGAAGAGGATTATTATACTATAAAGGACATAATATCTTATTGCCATACTATAAAGGATATATACTAGGAATAAGGTAAAATGAGTTATTTATATTACAGGTGTGTTAGCTAAAAAAAAAAATAAAAAAATCATCTCCTCCCTTTGTGTCGTTACATTCATTAGGCACCTTTGGCTCTCTTCTTGAACTGTTCATGATATGATTGGCTTTGACATGTGCAAGCAGTCTGTAAAAATTAATTTACTGCTGTACAATAAAAGGTGTTTGAAGCTTGGCCACTGACTGTGGGTACTACAAAGTTGTGCTCTCTCCA
>NW_026506243.1:0-7500 GCF_026875155.1 Cherax quadricarinatus
AGAACAGCTTATAAACCGTATGGCAGGAGAGGTGCAGCAGTCATAGGTGGTGTCACATTTGTTCAATGTGGAAGTAGGTCGTGCCAAAGAATTAGGCAAGCGAAGAATTCCTAATGTGACACCACCTATGACTGCTGCACCTCTCCTGCCATACGGTTTATAAGCTGCTTCTCCGCTCATATGCCATATTCTATTCAAGACTGATGGACTGAACACATCGACTCAAGGTTGACTGATTACCTCATTCTTCTCCTGTTGTTCAAGTTTCTCCTACGTATGGACTGATGAAGCCACTGTGTGGCGAAACGTTTCCTCAATAAAGATACCCAAGAGTTGCACATGTGTCTAATTTATCAACATGTCGGTTCTCTGAACCATTCATCTACAAACCTGTCAGACACTGCAACTTCTTGGGATCTTAATACTTAGGAATTCTTCGCTTGCCTAATTCTTTGGCACGACCTACTTCCACATTGAACAAATGTGACACCACCTATGACTGCTGCACCTCTCCTGCCATACGGTTTATAAGCTGCTTCTCAGCTCATATGCCGTATTCTATTCAAGATTGATGGACTGAACACATCGACTCAAGGTTGAGGGACTGATTACCTCATTCTCCTCCTGTTCTTCAAGTTTCTCCTACGTATGGACTGATGAAGCCACTGTGTGGCGAAACGTTTCCTCAATAAAGATACCCAAGAGTTGCACATGTGTCTAATTTATCAGCTCTAGGTTTGAACTCTGCCCACCAGACGGATGTTTTCGGCGGTCAACGCCCCCCGCGGCCTGGTACCAAACCAGACCGCATGATCAACTAGGATGTTACTGCTCGCCGCAGGTAGCCCGACGTGTGAACCACAACCAGTCTGATCAAGAACTGACTTGAACTTATCAGATTCTCTCTTCAAGACAGCAAAAGGGTGTGTTCGTAATTCCCTTTGTGTATGATGGAAAGCCGTTGAAGATTCTTGGGCCCTTTTACACTTATTGTGTTATCTCTTCGCACCTCTACTTTTCATTGGGGATATTTTGCACTGTCTATCGAGCATCCTGATTTCATAGGGAGTGATTTATATGTGCAGATTCGGGACCAGCCCCTCTAAGATTTTCCAGGTGTAAATTATGATGTAACTTTCTCGTTTGCGTTCCAAGTAATGCAAATCAAAGGCCTTCAAACGTTCCCAATAATTTGAGTTCTTGACTGGACTTATACACACAGGGAAGGTTCTCTGTACATCATGTAGGTTTGCATTTTTGCCCTCCATAGGAGTGTACAACAATATTCCAGCCTAGAGAGGACAAGTGACTTAGACAGGTCCATTACTGGCTTGGCATCTCTTGTTTGAAGAGTCTTGCTATCCACTCTATCATCTTCCTGGAGGCTGTGACAATAACATTGTTGTGATCCTTGAAATTGAGATCCTTCGACATTATCACTCCTAAGTCCTACAAGTAAATTCTTCGCTTTATCCTGATGTAAGATGCTTCATTTCTCTCTCTCTCCTCTCTCTCTTTGCACTCCTCTTCCTTACACCTGCCACCTTCACCCACATGCATCACCCTCCTTCACATTCCCCAACACACACCTTCATATACACTACCCTCCTCCTATACCTACAAGTTCCTCCCAAGAAGCTCATTGCTAGTAATCCCTTCCTTAAATCTCTTGTTAGAGCAACTGCTCAAGAAGAAATTTCTCATCTAGCCGGTAGTAATAAGTTATCACAAGTTATATACACTGATGGATCTAAACAGGAGTCTTCTGGCAGGGCTGCATCTGCTCTTGTTGCCACCTCCCTAGTTAAGAACGATAATAAATTTGTTGAGTTAGGCATAAGAATTAACAACTGGGCGTCTACACTGCAAACTGAATTGTTTGCAATCCTAATGGCGCTAAAGCTAACCTATGACACTGAGCTTGACTCTATCATCATTACTGATTCTATGTCATCATTGAAGGCTCTTGACTCATATAATGACTCCAACAACATGCTCATTGGGGAAGCCAGGTATAGATACTCAAAAATTAGGGACAAAGGAATTTAATGTACAATTGCTATGGATCCCATCACACATTGGATTACTCCCATGATAAAGTTGATAGTGTGGCCCGGTGCCTGGTGCTAAAGCTCCCGTTCACACACGGAGGCCCGGTTCGATTCCGGCGGTGGAAACATTTCGACACGTTTCTGTAAACCTGTTGTCCTGTTCACCTAGCACAAATAGGTTACCTGGGTGTTAGTCGATGGTGGGGTCGCATGAGGGGACAAGATTAAGGACCCAATGGAAATAGTTAGACACTCCATCGATGATGCATCTGACTTTCTTGGGTTATCCTGGGTGCTAACCTCCGGGGTTAAAAATCGAACGAAATCTTATCTTATCTATCTTAGCCAGAATGGACCCGAAGGAGAATGTAGAATAAACTTTGGTATAACGTGTTAGCATTGAAAATTTAGGAGAGAAGTAAATAAGAAAATTAAGGATCCAGTTAGAATGCCTGAGTAGATCTATAACCACTATGATAACATGAACGTGAAATATGTTTATGGAGCAACTTGCAAGTGACAGACTGACTGATTTAGTGGCCAGCTTAGGCTTGTTTAGTACTTCTGGCATTGAACACACAGATGAGCAAATAAATGTAAATAGTGATCGGCATATGTCACTCTCTGAACACTATGTGCTTAATTGTCCACTCATTGAGGAATACAGAGACAGACAGTATAATAACCTATGTGACATGTCAAGATATCTTATTAATGAAAATAAGATACCAGATATACTAAGCAAATTTCCTAAATTTGCTTGTAACAGATAAGTGAACTATAGATATGTAGATATAAATCCATATGTATTCCTGTTAACCCTTTGGGGCCTAGTTCCTAGGCCTTTTGTGTATCCATATGCTCTCGCGCTACCGTCCACAGGATGGATATGGGGTGCACAATAAACTAGCCACTTCGGTGGCAAAATCTAATCTAATCCTGCACCCTGCCCCAGATTCACCTGCAAATACACCAGCTTCCCCACACTCACTAATCTACCCTAAACCCACCACATCTCTCAACACCGGCCTCCCTCCCAAACACCCATCTCTCCCCCACACCCAACTCCCTCCCCAACAAACATAGCCTTACCCAAACCTACCACCCTTCCCCACATCCACCAGCTTTCCCCAACACTCACCAGCCTTCTCCACACCCACCTCTCTCCCCCACACTACAATGGTCGTGGAACACGCCAGCGTAATTGACGTTAAGAGCTCAATTTAAAAATTGTTTACTAATATTTGTTCGAAAATGATTTTGAATGACTATTATTATGCATGACACTGATGATATTATATATATATATATATATATATATATATATATATATATATATATATATATATATATATATATATGTATATATATATATATATATATATATATATATATATATATATATATATATATATATATACACATATATATATATATATACGAGAGGTTCTTACAAAGCAGAAGTGTTATAACAAGAGCAGAGTATATGGAGAGTAAAAGAAAGGTGAAGAGAGTGGTGAGAGAGTGCAAAAGGAGAGCAGATGAAAGAGTGGGAGAGGCACTGTCAAGAAATTTTAATGAAAATAAGAAAAAAATTTGGAGTGAGTTAAACAAGATAAGAAAGCCTAGGGAAAATATAGATTTGTCAGTTAAAAACAGAGTAGGGGAGTTAGTAGATGGGGAGAGGGAGGTATTAGGCAGATGGCGAGAATATTTTGAGGAACTTTTAAATGTTGAGGAAGAAAGGGAGGCGGTAATTTCATGCACTGGTCAGGGAGGTATACCATCTTTTAGGAGTGAAGAAGAGCAGAATGTAAGTGTGGTGGAGGTACGTGAGGCATTACGTAGAATGAAAGGGGGTAAAGCAGCTGGAACTGATGGGATCATGACAGAAATGTTAAAAGCAGGGGGGGATATAGTGTTGGAGTGGTTGGTACTTTTGTTTAATAAATGTATGAAAGAGGGGAAGGTACCTAGGGATTGGCGGAGAGCATGTATAGTCCCTTTATATAAAGGGAAAGGGGACAAAAGAGATTGTAAAAATTATAGAGGAATAAGTTTACTGAGTATACCAGGAAAAGTATACGGTAGGGTTAGAATTGAAAGAATTAGAGGTAAGACAGAATGTAGGATTGCGGATGAGCAAGGAGGCTTCAGAGTGGGTAGGGGATGTGTAGATCAAGTGTTTACATTGAAGCATATATGTGAACAGTATTTAGATAAAGGTAGGGAAGTTTTTATTGCATTTATGGATTTAGAAAAGGCATATGATAGAGTGGATAGAGGAGCAATGTGGCAGATGTTGCAAGTATATGGAATAGGTGGTAAGTTACTAAATGCTGTAAAGAGCTTTTATGAGGATAGTGAGGCTCAGGTTAGGGTGTGTAGAAGAGAGGGAGAATACTTCCCGGTAAAAGTAGGTCTTAGACAGGGATGTGTAATGTCACCATGGTTGTTTAATATATTTATAGATGGGGTTGTAAAAGAAGTAAATGCTAGGGTGTTCGGGAGAGGGGTGGATTAGATTATGGGGAATCAAATTCAAAATGGGAATTGACACAGTTACTTTTTGCTGATGATACTGTGCTTAGGGGAGATTCTAAAGAAAAATTGCAAAGGTTAGTGGATGAGTTTGAGAATGTGTAAAGGTAGAAAGTTAAAACGTGAACATAGAAAAGAGTAAGGTGATGAGGGTATCAAATGATTTAGATAAAGAAAAATTGGATATCAAATTGGGGAGGAGGAGTATGGAAGAAGTGAATGTTTTCAGATACTTGGGAGTTGACGTGTTGGCGGATGGATTTATGAAGGATGAGGTTAATCATAGAATTGATGAGGGAAAAAAGGTAAGTGGTGCGTTGAGGTATATGTGGAGTCAAAAAACGTTATAAATGGAGGCAAAGAAGGGAATGTATGAAAGTATAGTAGTACCAACACTCTTATATGGATGTGAGCTTGGGGGTAAATGCAGAAGCGAGGAGACGGTTGGAGGCAGTGGAGATGTCCTGTCTAAGAGCAATGTGTGGTGTAAATATTATGCAGAAAATTCGTAGTGTGGAAATTAGGAGAAGGTGTGGAGTTAATAAAAGCATTAATCAGAGGGCAGAAGAGGGGTCGTTGAGGCGGTTTGGTCATTTAGAGAGAATGGATCAAAGCAGAATGACATGGAAAGCATATAAATCTATAGGGGAAGGAAGGAGGGGTAGGGGTCGTCCTCGAAAGGGTTGGAAAGAGGGGGTAAAGGAGGTTTTGTGGGCGAGGGGCTTGGACTTCCAGCAAGCGTGCATGAGCGTGTTAGATAGGAGTGAATGGAGACGAATGATACTTGGGACCTGACGATCTGTTGGAGTGTGAGCAGGGTAATATTTAGTGAAGGGATTCAGGGAAACCGGTTATCTTTATATAGTCGGACTTGAGTCCTGGAAATGGGAAGTACAATGCCTGCACTTTAAAGGAGGGGTTTGGGATATTGGCAGTTTGGAGGGATATGTTGTGTATCTTTATACATATATGCTTCTAAACTGTTGTATTTGAGCACCTCTGCAAAAACAGTGATAATGTGTGAGTGTGGTGAAAGTGTTGAATGATGATGAAAGTATTTTCTTTTTGGGGATTTTCTTTCTTTTTTGGGTCACCCTGCCTCGGTGGGAGACGGCCCGACTTGTTGAATATACATATATATATATATATATATATATATATATATATATATATATATATATATATTATATATATATATATATATATATTATATATATATATATATATATATTTATATATATATATATATATATATTATATATATATATATATATATATATATATATATATATATATATATATATATATAAACAGAAGGACGGAGGGAAGAAAGCTCGAACTGTGGTCCGGAGATTGACAAGCTCAGCGCTTTACCACTTAGGCTACGGAACTTCTAATAGGGAAGATTCGGAAACTGTATTGGGCCGATGGTTGAGGGTCTGATCACCTCAAACTATTTCTCCAAGGTTGATTGACTTATTACATCATCTTAACCTCGTCACTACTGCTGCCTACAGTCCATTTTCTGTATTTGACTGAAGAAGCCTACTGTGTAAGCGAAACGTTTTAACAATAAAGATACCCACTGTTTCAGATGTGTCTTACTCATCAACATGGAGATGTGTTTAAGGGCACTATGTTGTGTGAATATTATGCAGAGAATTCGTTACTTGAAGGCTATGGAAGAATTGTGTGGTCTTAACTTTTAGTAAGGATGGGGCAAAACCGGATGACCAAGAGGGTGTATATACCTGGGGTGGTTTTAAGAAGGGGTAGGGGTCATTCTAAGGAAGGTTAAAGAGGGGGGATAAAGGAGGTTTTGAGTAAGGAGACCTGATCATCCAACAAGCTTGCGTAAGCACGTTAGACAGGAGTGAGTAGAGGCAAATGATTTTTATGATTGGACATACTGTTGGAGTGTGAGCAAGATAACATTTATGATGAGATTCGGGGAAAGCAGCCAGACTTTAGTTCTGGAGGTGGGAAGTGGAGTGCCTGTACTCTGAAGGAGGGGTGGGTGATGAAGTTCGGAGGGCCATAGGAAGTGTGATGTCAGCATGCTTCTGGCATGACTGTGGTTAAATGAGTGACGGTGAAAATGGTTCCTGTTTTTCTTTTTCAGGTCATTCTACCTTGGTGGGAGACGACCGGAGTGTTAATATACTATTTAGCAGTTTAAAGCTTAGTTAAACCTCATTTATAAACCTAGTAGTATATTTATCAATTTAAAGCTTAGTACTGCCTCGATTTAAAACCTAATACTGCCTCGCCCCTCGACCCCCTCAAGGGAGATCCCTTGATGCTGGTGAGGGGCTCTTGATCTAGGGAATTGGATCTGTGCTCCAATTCCCTGAACTGAGCCTGAATACCTTCCATCCCCCACACTCTGTATATTCCCTACGAGTTTAGCGCTCCCACGTGATTATAATAATCATAGTACTGTTTCGATTTAAAGCCTAGTACTGTTTACTAATTTAAAGCTTAGTAATATAAGTTTAAAGCCTAGTACTGTCTACTAATTTAAAGCTTAGTAACATAAGTTTAAAGCCCATTACTAAAACGCTTACTAATAAAAAAACGACTAAAACATACCACAACGCCAATAAATGAAAAATTACATGGCATTCACTGTTACAAGGCCAGTCACCAATCCCACTGTTTTAGCAAGTGAGATACTGACTTTGATTAGGGAAATGGGCTGAGGGAAGATGCAGCCACGGTGGCCTGGTGGCTAAAGCTCCCGCTTCACACACGGAGGGCCCGGGTTCGATTCCCGGCGGGTGGAAACATTTCGACACGTTTCCTTACACCTGTTGTCCTGTTCACCTAGCAGCAAATAGGTACCTGGGTGTTAGTCGACTGGTGTGGGTCGCATCCTGGGGGACAAGATTAAGGACCCCAATGGAAA
>NW_026506243.1:12500-63880 GCF_026875155.1 Cherax quadricarinatus
CCACACGGCTTCATAAATGATAGTCCACACGGCTTCATAAATGACAGTCCACACGGCTTCATAAATGATAGACCACACAGCTTCATAAATGACAGTCCACACGGCTTCATAAATGACAGTCCCCCACGGATTCATAAATGATAGACCACACGGTTCATAAATGATAGTCCACACGGCTTCATAAATGACAGTCCACACGGCTTCATAAATGATAGACCACACAGCTTCATAAATGACAGTCCACACGGCTTCATAAATGACAGTCCACACGGCTTCATAAATGATAGTCCACACGGCTTCATAAATGACAGTCCACACGGCTTCATAAATGATAGACCACACAGCTTCATAAATGACAGTCCCCCACGGCTTTATAAATGATAGTCCCACACGGGTTCATAAATGAAAAGACCACACGGCTTCATAAATGACAGTCCACACGGCTTCATAAATGATAGTCCACACTGCTTCATAAATGATAGTCCACACGGCTTCATAAATGATAGACCACACGGCTTCATAAATGACAGTCCACACGGCTTCATAAATAATAGACCACACGGCTTCATAAATGATAGACCACACAGCTTCATAAATGACAGTCCACACGGCTTCATAAATGACAGTCCACACGGCTTCATAAATGACAGTCCACACGGCTTCATAAATGATAGATCACACGGCTTCATAAATGACAGTCCACACGGCTTTATAAATGATAGTCCACACGGCTTCATAAATGATAGACCACACGGCTTCATAAATGACAGTCCACACGGCTTCATAAATGATAGTCCACACGGCTTCATAAATGACAGTCCACACTGCTTCATAAATGATAGTCCACACGGCTTCATAAATGATAGACCACACGGCTTCATAAATGACAGTCCACACGGCTTCATAAATAATAGACCACACGGCTTCATAAATGATAGACCACACAGCTTCATAAATGACAGTCCACACGGCTTCATAAATGACAGTCCACACGGCTTCATAAATGATAGACCACACGGCTTCATAAATGATAGTCCACACGGCTTCATAAATGACAGTCCACACGGCTTCATAAATGATAGACCACACAGCTTCATAAATGACCCGTCCACACGGCTTCATAAATGACAGTCCACACGGCTTCATAAATGATAGACCACACGGCTTCATAAATGATAGTCCACACGGCTTCATAAATGACAGTCCACACGGCTTCATAAATGATAGACCACACGGCTTCATAAATGATAGTCCACACGGCTTCATAAATGACAGTTCACACGGCTTCATAAATGATAGACCACACGGCTTCATAAATGACAGTCCACACGGCTTCATAAATGACAGTCCACACGGCTTCATAAATGATAGTCCACACGGCTTCATAAATGACAGTCCACACGGCTTCATAAATGATAGACCACACGGCTTCATAAATGACAGTCCACACGGCTTCATAAATAATAGACCACACGGCTTCATAAATGATAGACCACACGGCGTCATAAATGACAGTCCACACGGCTTCATAAATGATAGACCACACGGCGTCATAAATGACAGTCCACACGGCTTCATAAATGATAGACCACACGGCTTCATAAATGATAGACCACACGGCTTCATAAATAATAGACCACACGGCTTCATAAATGATAGACCACACGGCGTCATAAATGATAGACCACACGGCTTCATAAATAATAGACCACACGGCTTCATAAATGATAGACCACACGGCGTCATAAATGATAGACCACACGGCTTCATAAATAATAGACCACACGGCTTCATAAATGATAGACCACACGGCGTCATAAATGATAGACCACACGGCTTCATAAATGATAGACCACACGGCGTCATAAATGATAGACCACACGGCTTCATAAATGATAGACCACACGGCGTCATAAATGATAGACCACACGGCTTCATAAATGATAGACCACACGGCGTCATAAATGATAGACCACACGGCTTCATAAATGATAGACCACACGGCGTCATAAATAATAGACCACACGGCTTCATAAATGATAGACCACACGGCGTCATAAATGATAGACCACACGGCTTCACAAATAATAGACCACACAGCTTCACAAATAATAGACCACACGGCGTCATAAATGATAGACCACACAGCATCATAAATGATAGACCACACGGCGTCATAAATGATAGACCACACGGCGTCATAAATGATAGACCACACGGCGTCATAAATGATAGACCACACGGCGTCATAAATGATAGACCACACGGCTTCATAAATGATAGACCACACGGCGTCATAAATGATAGACCACACGGCGTCATAAATAATAGACCACACGGCGTCATAAATGATAGACCACACGGCGTCATAAATGATAGACCACACGGCGTCATAAATGATAGACCACACGGTGTCATAAATGGTAGACCACACGGCGTCATAAATAATAGACCACACGGCGTCATAAATGATAGACCACACGGCGTCATAAATGATAGACCACACGGTGTCATAAATGATAGACCACACGGTGTCATAAATGATAGACCACACGGCTTCATAAATGATAGACCACACGGCGTCATAAATGATAGACCACACGGCTTCATAAATAATAGACCACACGGCTTCATAAATGATAGACCACACGGCGTCATAAATGATAGACCACACGGCTTCATAAATGATAGACCACACGGCTTCATAAATAATAGACCACACGGCTTCATAAATGATAGACCACACGGTGTCATAAATGATAGACCACACGGCTTCATAAATAATAGACCACACGGCTTCATAAATGATAGACCACACGGCGTCATAAATGATAGACCACACGGCTTCATAAATGATAGACCACACGGCTTCATAAATGATAGACCACACGGCTTCATAAATGATAGACCACACGGTGTCATAAATGATAGACCACACGGCTTCATAAATAATAGACCACACGGCTTCATAAATGATAGACCACACGGCGTCATAAATGATAGACCACACGGCTTCATAAATGATAGACCACACGGCGTCATAAATGATAGACCACACGGCTTCATAAATGATAGACCACACGGCGTCATAAATGATAGACCACACGGCTTCATAAATGATAGACCACACGGGGTCATAAATGATAGACCACACGGCTTCATAAATGATAGACCACACGGCGTCATAAATAATAGACCACACGGCTTCATAAATGATAGACCACACGGCGTCATAAATGATAGACCACACGGCTTCACAAATAATAGACCACACAGCTTCACAAATAATAGACCACACGGCGTCATAAATGATAGACCACACAGCATCATAAATGATAGACCACACGGCGTCATAAATGATAGACCACACGGCGTCATAAATGATAGACCACACGGCGTCATAATGATAGACCACACGGCGTCATAAATGATAGACCACACGGCTTCATAAATGATAGACCACACGGCGTCATAAATATAGACCACACGGCGTCATAAATAATAGACCACACGGCGTCATAAATGATAGACCACACGGCGTATAAATGATAGACCACACGGCGTCATAAATGATAGACCACACGGTGTCATAAATGGTAGACCACACGGCGTCATAAATAATAGACCACACGGCGTCATAAATGATAGACCACACGGCGTCATAAATGATAGACCACACGGTGTCATAAATGATAGACCACACGGTGTCATAAATGGTAGACCACACGGCGTCATAAATGATAGACCACACGGTGTCATAAATGATAGACCACACGGTGTCATAAATGATAGACCACACGGTGTCATAAATGGTAGACCACACGGTGTCATAAATGATAGACCACACGGTGTCATAAATGATAGACCACACGGTGTCATAAATGATAGACCACACGGTGTCATAAATGGTAGACCACAGGGCTCCTTGACTGACAGACCAGTTTTCTCAGTCGTTTAAAGATTTATCATCAAAGTGTGGATTAGAACTGTTCCACTCACAGTATAGTGACTTAGTTCTTCTTTATCCTAGGTTAACAGCCTGAAGAAAATCATTTTAAGGAGTGTTGTAGGGGAGGGCTGCGTGACCCAGGTGTTCCACCACACCTACTTCCTGTCCCTCCTCCCCAGGGGCTCCACCAACCGCTATAGTCACCTGTAATGTACCTTCGCTCGCCTGATGGTCTTCTTCAGCAGGTTAAGGAGGTTCAGCCTTCCTCAGAGTGTTCCTCCAAGGACACACTGCACCTTTTATTTTGTAGATGCACACGAGTTGTAGTTAGAGGGGTATTTTATTCAGCTGGATAATTCATTCTGACGTAGATGTTAGTCACATTAATTCGCACACCCCTAAAGGGTGAGAAGCTTTTGATCCAATGAACTAGATTGGGCTGTATGACTTACAGGTTTAGCGCTTCCTATAATATAATAATAATTTCGAACATTTGACCAAGGCCTTGCGCTGTCTTTACCGATCATCCCCGTAAAAAAACGAATTTATATAAGATATAATTAGTTTAATAATGGTACCAGGGAAAATATAGTCTACAAAAACAGGTAATTTCCCATTAAACATTTCATCTTCTGGCAAGTAGCGTCAGTGAAGCAAATTCTTCAGAATGTTTAATGTGTGGGTTGAAGAGCTATGTAAGATGGCGTGTGACATAGACCTACTTAGTATATACTAGCAACTATATTGTTGGTAAGGCGTACGTCACTGATCTATGGTGGAGATATATTAGCCACCAAATTCTTCCCAGGTCCTCCCAGCAGGTATATGAATGGTGAACATTGAGACATATGCAGCATATGGGAATCTTTATTAAGGAAACGTTTCGCCACACAGTGGCTTCTTCAGTCTAATACAAAGCAGTGTCCAGTCCATCACAAGAGTGATGGACTGAACACAGACTCCAGGCTGAGGGACTGATCACCTCAAACTCCTCCTCTCCTATCCCACTCTGCTTTATATTGGACTGAAGAAGCCACTGTGTGGTGAAACTTTTCCTTAATAAAGATTCCCATATGTTGCATAAGTGTCTCAATCTGCAACTTGTCAGTTTTCAAACTATTATCACATATATGATTGATGTGTGAGTGAAGAGTTGATGTGGGATGAGCTGGTGACCTCCACCTGATGTTAGTGTTCACCTGACAGGTGACCTCCACCTGATGTTAGTGTTCACCTACAGGTGACCTCCACCTGATGTTAGTGTTCACCTGACAGGTGACCTCACCTGATGTTAGTGTTCACTGACAGGTGACCTCCACTGAATGTTAGTGTTCACCTGACAGGTGAACCTCCACCTGATGTTAGTGTTCACCTGACAGGTGACCTCCACCTGATGTTAGTGTTCACCTGACAGGTGACCTCCACCTGATGTTAGTGTTCACCTGACAGGTGACCTCCACCTGATGTTAGTGTTCACCTGACAGGTGACCTCCACCTGATGTTAGTGTTCACCTGACAGGTGACCTTCACCTGATGTTAGTGTTCACCTGACAGGTGATCTTCACCTGATCTGTAAAAGCGTGCATTTGTGGTCACAGTGGGGGTCATGCTAACCTCCCTGTGGTGTATAATATACCTAGTTGGATGAATCTTATTGTAGCCAGCTGGACCAGTGGCTAACGCGCTGGCCTAGAGTTTTACGACTCACTTGCCGCGAGTTCAATCCCCACCATTACCGAGGTTTGAACTTGTTCGAGGGAGTAGCGAAGAACCGTAGGTTATTCTAGGTGAGGCTGAGGGTGTGGTCGTCGACTTCAATTTCTTCTATGGTGTTTGAATCTTGATCTTCAGAAAGTGATGTTGTGGTTATGGAGGTAGAGGCAGGGCAGGGTAGGTAGAGTTGCTGGGGGTTATTTCTTGGGAATCTGCAGATGGAAGGTAGCTTGGGTGACAGAGATTGGGGGGTCTGTTGGAACTGTGATGCCTCCTATGATACCCTACAATTTTTAACATATTTGCCCTGTCTCCTCTTTAGTTGGGCACATTTCTGTGGCGGCGCCGACAATTAATTCCTAATGAATGTTCTGTAACATTTTAATGACTTGCGTGAGGCCGGTCACTAAGGCCGGTCTGGTGGGGGGAGGATTTAGTTCGGCTCACACTGGGGGAGCCCTTAATGCTAACAACTATAACGCAATTAAAAATATTCTCAACGATGATTGGTTAAAACATTCAATTATGCAAATGAGATTGTGACGTCAATTATTTAGGTGACGTATTTTTTTTAAAAATGTTGATATTTATATAATGCATAGAATAAAATTTAAACAAATTTATTAATTTATTTAACTTTATAATTTTAGGGAGCATTACTGATATAAATATTTGTGAAATTTAAAGTATTGTTTAATTAATTATAAATGATAAAGATGTAAGTGCAACATGGAAGGCGTTGGAGGCGTCTGAGAGAAGACTTGAGTAGGTGGTTGAGTCTTGTTGTTGAATGTTACTGTTGCTAATTTAATATTTAAAGTAATAATTTGAAATATTTTAGTATAAGTACCCTGTGTGGGCGAGGATTTTGTGGAGAGACGCCGCCATCATGCCTAACAGCCTGGTTAGTGGCCTAGGTTGTGACTTTCTTGTGCCAGTCCAGACAGATTTAGCGATCCATTATCTGGGTGGAAAAAAATGTGGGGGGGGGGTTTCTTGATCCGAGAAATTAAAGCTTTTCCATTTCCTTGGAGTGAACCTAATTGCATCCCATTACATGTTTTTTAACTCCGTATATGTGAAATAGATTGATCCTACGGATTTGGGGTGAAAAATAATGGTGTTAAATTTTTATGGAATTAGTTATGCTTAAATTATTATTATTATTATTATTATTATTATTATTATTATTATAATCAAGGGGGAAGCGCTAAACCGGAGGATTATACAGCGCCTACCCCTCAAGGAAGGTTCCTTGATGTTGGTGAGGGGCTCTTGATTTAGGGAATTGGACTGTATAGTCCTTGTGGCTTAGCGCTTCTTTTTGATTATAATAATAGGGAATTGGATCTGTGCTCCAGTTCCCCAAATTAAGCCTGAATGCCTTCCACATCCCCCCCCAGGCGCTGTATAATCCTCCGGGTTTAGCGCTTCCCCTTGATTATAATAATATACAGCGCCTGGGGGGGGATGTGGAAGGCATTCAGGCTTAATTCGGGGAACTGGAGCACAGATCCAATTCCCTAAAGTTATGCTTACAGTTCAAAACTATTATTATAATCAAGGGGGAAGTGCTAAACCCGTAGGATTATACAGCGCCTGTGGGGGGGGGATGGAAGGTATTCAGGGTTAATTAAGGGAACTGGAGCACATCCAGTTCCCTAGATCAAGAGCCCCTCACCAGGATCAAGGAACCTTCCTTGAGGGGAATTGAAAAGTAGACGAAGATAGTAAATGTTTGGCCATGTTTGTCAGTTTCTTGTTTGGCAGATTTCAACGCTTAAAGTGGCCTATGTGAAGTATTTTTAATTTGATCTAAGTACTTCAATATCCTTTCTAAATTTGTTTAATCGAATGCTGCGAATTGTCTATTTAATAGCTTAAAATTTGTATCCCGTTATAATTCCTGTCTACTATTTGTACACTTCAGTTCTAATTAAACCCCAGGCGCTGAGTATTTTGTAGACTGGGTAACTTATTACGTTGGTCAGATGTTAGAACTGTTTCCTTGATGAACGGACTGATCCCAGGAATTTGAGTTCCTTTTCCCTGGATCAAGCCTACCATTTCCCAGGCTCAGTACAGCTCATATGGGTTTTTATAGAGTTCCCCGTGAATATTGTATAACTACAGAAATTGAGTGATAGGTAATGTCCTCGTTGTCCTCAGGGTGAAGTCTATACTTGTTCCCTTCAGGTGCAGAATCATAAAAGTTGGATATACTACCTTCCTTTGGATTAACTTAATTACTTCCCATTACTCAAGCGTTGTATGACCCCTGTTGGTTTAGAGCTACCCGGTGACTAATTACATTTGAATAACTACAAAATTCATCCACTGGTGTTAGGTTCACTGACCCCGCATGTGGGGGGGGGATCCAGGGAAGTTGGTATTAATTTACTTATGTCGATCCTGCTTCCTAATGCTCTGCATGTCCCATACTGGTTTAGCGCTTCTCCCTGATTGAAATACGCTCATGTGCAAATATTGTTTTAGGTAAGTGTTATAAAATAAAGTTCGTTGCAGAGTATCGGTTGTCTGCATACTTATTACTAATTTTTTTATTAAAGAAAATATTAAATGCTAATTGTGGTTTTTTGCATATTTGACTACTTAATCAGAATGAGCTGAGTGATCTTTATGGATCCCTGAATGTTGGCACTGAGCAGGACGACAACTTTGAAGCAATTATGCGCATCAACTCTTTTCTTAACAACTCCTTAGACCTTCGCAACATCACTTCAGACAGTACATACAAAAACGCTACTGGTAAGTGTTGATGTACAAGTAGTTTAAAGGTAGTGAGACTGTTGGGTACAATTTCCATTCTGCTAAACTGGAAGGGTAAGAATGGCTTCATTAAATAAGTTTTGACAGTTTAATTCTCTAGGCTTCTTGGCAACTGAGTTTCTCGTAACCTCTTGTTAAGTCTACTAGATGAAAGGTTGGATTGATACTTCATATTATGACATTGGTAAAATGTGTACTTAGATAAACGTTAATTTAGTTTAGGAGTATTTAATAAAACGGTTCAAGGAAGTTTCTTGATATTGACGAGTCGCTCTTGTTCTAAAGAATTTGGCTTCCCGCTTGGAGCGAATCTGATTGCCTCCCATTACCTCGTTTTTTCCTAATGCTAGGAATTGTACGTTGCTAGCGCGGGTTACTTTCCTTAAAGGTGACACTGCCTTAAGTTAAGGTTTATGAAAATATTTCGGTAAGAATGAGTTCTGGGAGTTTACCATGGAACGAATTTAACTGACTTCGTACCGCCTCCACTCCCACCCTTTAGACAATCGGTTTACCTGGAGTTTACCTGGAGAGAGTTCCGGGGGTCAACGCCCCCGCGGCCCGGTCTGTGACCAGGCCTCCTGGTGGATCAGAGCCTGATCAACCAGGCTGTTGCTACTGGCTGCACGCAAACCAACGTACGAGCCACAGCCGGGCTGATCAGGAACTGACTTTAGGTGCTTGTCCAGTGCCAGCTTGAAGACTGCCAGGGGTCTGTTGGTAATCCCCCTCGTGTGTGCTGGGAGGCAGTTGAACAGTCTCGGGGCCCCTGACACTTATTGTATGGTCTCTTAACGTGCTAGTGACACCCTGCTTTTCATTGGGGGGATGGTTGCATCGTCTGCCAAGTCTTTTGCTTTGTAGTGAGTGATTTTCGTGTGCAAGTTCGGTACTAGTCCCTCTAGGATTTTCCAGGTGTATATAATCATGTATCTTCCCTCCTGCATTCCAGGGAATACAGGTTTAGGAACCTCAAGCGCTCCCAGTAATTGAGGTGTTTTATCTCCGTTATGCGCGCCGTGAAAGTTCTCTGTACATTTTCTAGGTCGGCAATTTCACCTGCCTTGAAAGGTGCTGTTAGTGTGCAGCAATATTCCAGCCTAGATAGAACAAGTGACCTGAAGAGTGTCATCATGGGCTTGGCCTCCCTAGTTTTGAAGGTTCTCATTATCCATCCTGTCATTTTTCTAGCAGATGCGATTGATACAATGTTATGGTCCTTGAAGGTGAGATCCTCCGACATGATCACTCCCAGGTCTTTGACGTTGGTGTTTCGCTCTATTTTGTGGCCAGAATTTTTGTACTCTGAAGATTTAATTTCCTCATGTTTACCATATCTGAGTAATTGAAATTTCTCATCGTTGAACTTCATATTTTTTTCTGCAGCCCACTGAAAGATTTGGTTGATGTCTGCCTGGAGCCTTGCAGTGTCTGCAATGGAAGACACTGTCATGCAGATTCGGGTGTCATCTGCAAAGGAAGACGGTGCTGTGGCTGACATCCTTGTTTATGTCGGATATGAGGATGAGGAACAAGATGGGAGAGAGTACTGTGCCTTGTGGAACAGAGCTTTTCACCGTAGCTGCCTCGGACTTTACTCTGTTGACGACTAAGATAAGATAAGATAAGATAAGATTTCGTTCGGATTTTTAACCCCGGAGGGTTAGCCACCCAGGATAAACCAAGAAAGTCAGTGCGTCATCGAGGACTGTCTAACTTATTTCCATTGGGGTCCTCAATCTTGTCCCCCAGGATGCGACCCACACCAGTCGACTAACACCCAGGTACCTATTTGCTGCTAGGTGAACAGGACAACAGGTGTAAGGAAACGTGTCGAAATGTTTCCACCCGCCGGGAATCGAACCCGGGCCCTCCGTGTGTGAAGCGGGAGCTTTAGCCACCAGGCCACCGGGCCACCCTGCCAGGCCACCGGGCCACCCTACTCTGTTCTGTTAGTGAGGAAATTATAGATCCATCGACCGACTTTTCCTGTTATTCCTTTAGCACGCATTTTGTGCGCTATTACGCCATGGTCACACTTGTCGGAGGCTTTTGCAAAGTCTGTATATATTACATCTGCATTCTTTTCGTCTTCTAGTGCATTTAGGACCTTGTCGTAGTGATCCAATAGTTGAGACAGACAGGAGCGACCTGTTCTAAACCCATGTTGCCCTGGGTTGTGTAACTGATGGATTTCTAGATGGGTGGTGATCTTGCTTCTTAGGACCCTTTCAAAGATTTTTATGATATGGGATGTTAGTGCTATTGGTCTGTAGTTCTTTGCTGTTGCTTTACTGCCCCCTTTGTGGAGTGGGGCTATGTCTGTTTTTTAGTAACTGTGGGACGACCCCCGTGTCCATGCTCCCTCTCCACAGGATGGAAAAGGCTCGTGATAGGGGCTTCTTGCAGTTCTTGATGAACACAGAGTTCCACGAGTCTGGCCCTGGGGCAGAGTGCATGGGCATGTCATTTATCGCCTGTTCGAAGTCATTTGGCGTCAGGATAACATCGGATAGGCTTGTGTTAATCAAATTTTGTGGCTCTCATAAAAAATTCATTTTGATCTTCGACTCTGTCTGGTTAGCGGCTTGCTAAAAACTGAGTCATATTGGGACTTGAGTAGCTCACTCATTTCCTTGCTGTCATCTGTGTAGGACCCATCTTGTTTAAGTAGGGGCCCAATGCTGGACGTTTTTCTCGATTTTGATTTGGCATAGGAGAAGAAATACTTTGGGTTTCTTTAGATTTCATTTATGGCTTTTAGTTCTTCCCGCGATTCCTGACTCCTAAAGGATTCTTTTAGCTTAAGTTCGATGCTTGCTATTTCTCTGACCAGTGTCTCCCTACGCATTTCAGATATATTGACCTCTTTTAGCCGCTCTGTTATTCTTTTCCGTCGCCTGTAAAGGGAGCGCCTGTCTTTCTATTTTACATCTACTCCTTTTTCTTAGAGGAATAAGCCTTGTGCATACATCGAGTGCCACCGAGTTAATCTGTTCTAGGCATAAGTTGGGGTCTGTGTTGCTTAGTATATCTTCCCAGCTTATATCGGTTAGGACTTGGTTTACTTGGTCCCACTTTGTTTTTGTTATTGAAGTTGAATTTGGTGAATGCTCCCTCGTGACTAGTCTCATTATGTCGGTCTGGAGAACAGTTTTGGTAATCCTGCACCTCCTCGTAACTTCCAAACTACGAATTCTCTGCATTATATTCACACCACACATTGCTCTCAGACATGACATCTCCACTGCCTCCAGCCTTCTCCTTGCTGCAACATTCATCACCCATGCTTCACACCCATATAAGAGCGTTGGTAAAACTATACTCTCATACATTCCCCTCTTTGCCTCCAAGGACAAAGTTCTTTGTCTCCACAGACTCCTAAGTGCACCACTCACCCTTTTCTCCTCATCAGTTCTAGGATTCACCTCATCTTTCATAGACCCATCCGCTGACACGTCCACTCCCAAATATCTGAATACATTCACCTCCTCCATACTCTCTCCCTCCAATCTTTCATCACCTAATCTTTTTGTTATCCTCATAACCTTACTCTTTCCTGTATTCACTTAATTTTTTGTGCACCAATCTCTGCAACCTCTCTTCAGAATCTCCCAAGAGCAGTGTCATCCCTGGTCGCCTCTTTAGTTAGGGCACAGTTCTGTGGGCCTGCGCCGACAATTAATTCCTAATAATGTTTCTGTATACTTTTAATGACTTGCGTGAGGCCCGGTCACTAAGGCCGTCTGGTGGGGGAGGAATTAGTTTCGGCTCACACTGGGGGAGCCCTTAAATGCTAACACTATAACGCAATAAAAATATTCTCAACGATGATTGGTTAAAACATTTCAATTATGCAAAAGAGATTGGACGTCAATTTATTTAGGTGACGTATTTTTTTTTTAAAAATGTTGAATATTTATAAAATGCATAGAAAAAAATTTAAACAAATTTATTAAATTATTTAACTTATAATTTTAAGGGAGCATTACTGATATAAAAATTTGTGAAATTTAAAGTATTGGTTTAATTAATTAAAATGATAAAGATGTAAGAGGCAACATGGAAGGCGTTGGAGGCGTCTGAGAGAAGACTTTGAGTAGGTGGTTGATCTTGTTGTTGAATTGTTACTGTTGCTAATTTAATATTTAAAGTAATTAATTTGAAAATATTAGTATAAGTACCCTGTGTGGGCGAGGATTTTGTGGAGAGAACGCCGCCATCATGCCTAACATCCTGGTTAGTGGACTAGGTTGAGACTTTCTTGTGCATCCAGTACAGATTTAGCGATCCATTATCTGGTGGAAAAAAATGTGGGGGGGGGGGTTTCTGATCCGAGAAAGTAAAGCTTTTCCATTTCCTGGAGTGAAGCCTAATTGCATCCCATTTACATGTTTTTTACTCCGTTATGTGAAATATAGATTGATCCTACGGATTTGGTGGGAAAATAATGGTGTTAAAATTTTTATGAGAATATATTTATGCTTAAATTATTATTATTATTATTATTATTTATTATTATTAATATTATAATCAAGGGGAAGCCGCTTAAACCGGAGGATTATACAGCGCCTACCCCTCAAGGAAGGTTCCTTGATGAGTTTGGTGAGGGCTCTTGAATTAGTAATTGGACTGTATAAGTCCGTGTGGCTAGCGCTTCTTTTTGATTTATAATAATAGGGAATTGGATCTGTGCTCCAGTTCCCCAAATAAAGCCAGAATGCCTTCCACATCCCCCCCAGAGCGCTGTATAATCCTCCGGGTTTAGCGCTTCCCCTTGATTATAATATACAGCGCCTGGGGGGGGAGTGTGGAAGGCATTCATGGCTTACACAACGTATCCAGGGGAACTGGAGCACAGATCCAATTCCCTAAAGTTTATGCTTACAGTTCAAAACTATTATATAATCAAGGGGAAAGTGCTAAACCCTAGGATTTATACAGCGCCTGTGGGGGTGGATGGAAGTTTTCAGGGTTAAATTAAGGGAATCTGGAAGAGCACATCCAGTCCCTAGATCAAGAGCCCCTCACCAGGAAATCAAGAACCTTCCTTTATGTGAATTGAAAGTAGACGAAGATAGTAAAATGTTTTGCCCATGTTGGTCAGTTTCTTGTTTGCAGATTTCAACGCTTAAAGAGGCCTATGTGAGTATTTTAATTTGATCTAAGTACTTTACAATATCCTTTCTAAATTTGTTTAATCGAATGCTGCGAATGTCTATTTAATAGCTTAAAATTTGGTACCCCTTTATAATTCCCTGTCTAACTATTTTTGTACACCTTCATTTCTAATTAAACCCCAGGCCTGAGTATTTGTAGACTGTGGGTAACTATTTCCCAGGTCGATGTTAGACACTGATCCTTGATGAACGGACTGATCCCAGTAATTCTAGAAGTTCCTTTTCCCTGATCAAGCCTACCAATTTCCAGGCTCAGTACAGCTCCATAAGGTGTTTTCATAGAGTTCCCCGTGAATATTGGTATAACTACAGAATGAGTGATAGGTAAAGTCCTCGTTGTCCTCAGGGTGAAGACTATACTTGTTTCCCTTTCAGGTGCAGAATCATAAAAGTTGGATAAACTACCTTTCCTTTGGATTAACTAAATAACTTCCCAAATACACAAGCGTTGTATGACCCCTGTAGGTTTAAGAGCTAACCGGTGACTATATAAATTTGAATAACTACAAAATTCCTCCACTGGTGTTAGGTTACACTGACTTCCGCATGTGGGGGGGGGATCCAGGGAAGTTGGTATTATTACTTATGGTCGATCCTGCTACCTAATGCTCTAACATGTTCCATACTGGTTTAGCGCTTCTCTCACCCTGATTGAAATGACGCTCATGTGCAAATATTGTTTAGGTAAGTGTTTATAAAAATAAAAAGTTCGTTGCAGAGTATCGTTGTCTGCATACTATTACTAATTTTTTTATTAAGAAAATATTTAAATCTAATAGAGGTTTCTTGCATATTTGACTACTTATCAGAATGAGCTGGTGATCTTTATGGACCCTGAATGTTTGGCCACTGAGGCAGAACGACAACTTTGAAGCAATTATGCGCATCAACTCTTTCTTAACAACATCCTTAAGACCTTCGCACATCACTTCAGACAGTACATACAAAAACCTACTTGGAAATGTTTAAGTACAAGTAGTTTTAAAGGTAGTGAGCCTGTTGGGTACAATTTTTCCCTTCTGCATAAACTGAAGGGTACAAGAATGGCATCATTAAATAAGTTTGACAGTTTAATTCTCTAAGGCTTCTTGGCAAACTGAGTTTCTCGTACCTCTTGATAAGTCTACTAGATGAAAGGTTGGATTGATACTTCATATTATGACATACTGGTAAAATGTGTACATAGATAAACGTTAATTAAGTTTTAGGAGTATTTAATACAACAGATCAGGAAAGTTTTCTTGAAATTGACGAGACGCTCTGTTCTAAAGAATTTGGCTTCCCGCTTTGTAGCGAATCTGATGCCTCCCATAACCTGGGCTCGTTTTTTCCTAATGCTAGGAATTGTTACAGTTTGCTAGCGCGGTTACTGTTCCTTAAAGGTGACACTGCCTTAAGTAAGGTTTAATGAAAATATTTCGTTAAGAATGAGTTTCTGGGAGTTTAACCATGGAACGAATTTTAACTGACTTTCGTACGCCTCGTCCACTCCCACCCCTTTAGACAATCGGTTACCTGGAGTTTACCTGAGAAGTTTCCGGTTCCGGGGTCAACGCCCCCGCGGCCCCGGTCTGTGACCAGGCCTCCTGGGGGATCAGAGCCTTGAACAACATGCTGTTGCTATCTGGCTGCACCAAACCCGAACCGTACGAGCCACATCCGTGCTGACAGACTGACTTTAGGTGCTTTGTTCCAGTGCCAGCTTGAAACTGCCAGGGGTCTGTGGTAATCCCCCTCGTTGTGTGCTGGGAGGCAGTTGAACAGTCTCGGGGCCCCTGACACTTATTGTATGGTCTCTAAACGTGCTAGTGCACCCCTGTTTTCATTGGGGGGATGGTGCATCGTCTGCCAAGTCTTTTGCTTTCCGTAGTGAGTGATTTTCGTGTGCAAGTTCGGTACAAGTTCCCTCTAGGATTTTCCAGTGTATATAATCATGTATCTCACTCCCCCCTCCTGCATTCCAGGGATACAGTTTTAGGAACCTCAAGCGCTCTCAGTAATTGAGGTGTTTTTAATCTCGCGTAATGCGCGCCGTGAAAGATTCTCTGTACATTTTCTAGGTCGGCAATTTCACCTGCTTGAAAGGTGCTGTTAGTGTGCAGCAATATTCCAGGTCCTAGATAGAACTAGTACCTGAAGAGGTGTCATCATGGTCTTGGCCTCCCTAGTTTTTGAAGTTCTCATATCCATCCTGTCCATTTTTCCTAGCAGATGCGATTGATACCATGTTATGGTCCTTGAAGGTGAGAACCTCCGACATGATCACTCCCAGGTCTTTTGCGTTGGTGTTTCGCTCTATTATGTGCCAGAATTTTTGTACTCTGAAGATTTAATTTCCTCATGTTTACCATATCTGAGTAATTGAAATATCTCATCGATGAACTTCATATTTTTTTCTGCAGGCCACTGAAAGATTTGGTTGATGTCTGCCTGGACCCTAGCAGTGTCTGCAATGGAAAGACACTGGTCATGTGCAGATTCGGGTGTCATCGCAAAGGAAGACGGTGCTGTGGCTGAAATCCTTGTTATGTCGGATATTAGGATGAGGAACAAGATTGGAGAGAGTAACTGTGCCTTGGAACAGACTTTTCCACCGTAGCTGCCTCGGACTTTACTCTGTTGACGACTAAGATAAGATAAATAAGATAAGATTTCGTTCGGAGATTTAACCCCCGGAGGGTTACCACCCAGGATAAAACCCAAAAAAGTCAGTGCGTCATCGAGGACTGTCTAACTTATTTCCCATTGGGGTTCCTCAATCTTGTCCCCAGGATGCCGACCCACACCAGTCTACTACCACCCAGTACTATTGCTGCTAGTGAACAGGACAACAGGTGTAAGGAAACGTGTCGAAAGTTTCCAACCCGCCGGTAATCGAACCCGGGGCCCTCCGTGTGTGAAGCGGGAGCATTAGCCACCAGGCCACCGGCCAACCTGCCAGGCCACTTCGGGCCACCCACTCAGTTCTGTTAGTGAGTGAACTTATAGATCCATCGACCGACTTTTCCTGTATTCCTTTAGCACGCATTTTTGTGCGCTAATACGGCCATGGGTCACACTTTGGCTGAGGCTTTTGCAAAGTCTGTAATATTACATCTGCATTCCTTTTCGTCTTCTAGTTCAATTAGGACCTTGTACGTAGTGATCCCAATAGTTTGAGACAGAAGACAGGAGCGACCTGTTCTAAACCATGTTCCCAGGGTTTGTAACTGATGATTGGATTTCTAGATGGGTGGTGATCTTGCTTCTTAGGACCCTTTTCAAAGATTTTTTTATGATATGGGATGTTAGTGCTATTGTCCTGTAGTTTCTTTGCTGTTTCTTACTGGCCCACTGCCCCCTTTGTGGAGTGGGGCTATGTCCTGTTTTTTAGTAACTGAGGACGACACCCCGTGTCCCATGCACCCTCTCACAGGATGGAAAAGGCTCGAGATAGGGGCTTCTTTGCAGTTCTTGATGAACACAGAGTTCCACGAGTCTGGCCCTGGGGCAGAGTGCATGGCATGTCCATTTATCGCCTGTTCGAAAGTCATTTGCGTCAGGAGGATAACATCGATAGCCTTGTGTTAATCAAATTTTGTGGCTCATTCATAAAAAATTCATTTTGATCTCGACTCTGTCTGGTCAGCGGCTTGCTAAAAAACTGAGTCCATATTGGGACTTGATAGCTCACTCATTTCCTTAGCTGTCATCTGTGGTAGGACCCATCTTGTTAAGTAGGGGCCCAAAGCTGGAACGCTTTTCTCGATTTTGATTTGGCATAGGAGAAAAATACTTAGGGTTTCTTTAGATTTCATTTATGGCTTTTAGTTCTTTCTTCCCGTCCCGCGATTCTGACTCCTAAAGGATTCTTTTATAGCTTAAGTTCGATGCATGCTATTTCTCTGACCAGTGTCTCCTACGCCATTTCAGATATATTGACCTCTTTTAGCCGCTTGTAATTCTTTTCGTCGCCTGTAAAGGGACGCCTGTCTTTCTATTTTAACCACTACTCCTTTTTCTTAGAGGAATAAGCCTTGTGCATACATCGATTTGCCCACCAGAGTTAAATGCCTGTTACTAGGCATAAGTTGGGGTCTGTGTATGCTTAGTATACTTCCCAGCTTAATCGGTTAGGACTGGTTTACTTGGCCACTTTGTTTTTGTTATTGAAGTTGAAATTTTGGTGAAATGCCTCCCTCGTGACTATCTCATTATTTCGGTCTGGAGAACAGTTATTTTTGGTAACCTGACCTCCTCTAACTTCCAAAATACGAATTTCTCCTGCATGATATTCACACCACACATTTGCTCTCAGACATGACATCTCCACTGCCTCCCAGGCCTCCTCCTTGCTGCAAACATACATCACCCATGCTTCACACCCATAAAGAGCGTTGGTAAAACTAAACTCTCATCCATTCCCCTCTTGCCTCCAAGGACAAAGTTCTTTTGTCACCACAGACTCCTAAGTGCACCACTCACATCACCTTTTCTCTCATCAGTTCTAGGATTCACCTCATCTTTCCATAGACCCATCCGCTGACACGTCCACACCTCAAATATCTGAATAAATTCACCTCCTCCATACTCTCTCCCTCCAATCCTATCATCACTAATCTTTTTGTTATCCTCATAACCTTACTCTTCCTGTATTCAACTTAATTTTTTTGTGCACCAATCTCCTGCAACCTCTCCTTCAGAATCTCCACTCCCAAAAAAAGAGCAGTTCATCAGCAAAGAGCATCTGTGACAACTCCCACATTGGTGAATTCTTTATCATTTAACTCCACGCCTCATTTGCCAAGGACCCTTGCATTTACTTCTCTAGTCAAACCCCCAACTATAATATATTAAGCAACCACGAGTGACATCACACATCCTTGTCCTAAGGCTTACTTTTACTGGGAAATAATTTCCCTCTTTCCTACATACTCCAACTTGAGCCCACTATCCTCATAAAAACTCTTCACTGCTTTCCAGTAACCTACCTCCTACACCATACACCTGCAACATCCCTGCCACATTGCCCCCCTATCCACCCTGTCATATGCCATTTCCCAAGTCCATAAATGCCACAAAACCCTCTTTAGCTATCTAAATACTGTTTCACATTATGTTTCACATTAAACACCTGCCACACACCCCATAACATGTCCTAAAGCCTCCATGGTTTCATCAGCTATCCCCTATTCTCCTTCCGTCTGCTCTTAATTTCTACTTCAATAATAACTCTACCAAACACTTAACCATGTAATAACTCAACAGACATATATCCCCTATAATTTTTGCACTCTTTTGTCCCCCTTTGCATTTATACAAAGGAACTAGCGTGCTCCACTGCAATCCCTTAGGTACCTTAACCCTCTCCCATACATAAATTTGCACCAACCACTCAAAAACTATAGATCCCCACCTGCTTTAAACATTCTTCTTTACCCCATCAATCCCGGCTTGCCTTACCCCCTTTCATTAAAACCTACTTCCCTCACGAACTACCCCACACTCAACTGGCTCTTCATCACTCCTACAACATGTATTGTCCTCCATGCCCTAAACAAACAAAATCACAGCATCCCAACTTCGAACAATAAACAATTCCTCAAAATAATACCCCTCCACTTCCGCAATAACCCTAACTCTCATTAATAACTCTCCTCTCCCTATTTTTAACTGACAAACAATTTGTCCTCTAGGTGAATATTCAGAATTTTAGGAGAGGATGTGTCAGCAGATGGGTCGCCTATGAAGGATAAGGTTGAATCATAGAATTGATGAGGGAAAAAGGGTGAGTGGTGCACTTAATTAGGATCAGTGGAGACAAAGAACTTTGTCCCATTAGAGCAGAGAGGGAATGTAGAAGTATAGTTGTACCAACACTGTAAGGTGTAGAAGCTGGGTGATGAATGTGTAACAGGAGGCTGGAGGCAGTGGAGAGTCCATGTCCTGAGGGCAATGTGTGGTGTGAATATAATGCAGATAATTCGTAGTTTGGAAATTAGAAGGTTGGGATTACCACAACTCTTATCCAGAGGCCGAGGAGGGTTGATGAGGGGGTTCCCCCGGACATTGGAGAGAATCCAACAAAACAGAATGACTTCGAGTGTATAAATTGTGGGGGAGGGAAAGGCCTGGGTATGGAATCAGCCAAGGAAGGGTTAGGAGGGAGGGGTAAAGGAGGTTTTGTGTGGCGAGGGTTTGGACTTCCTGCAAGCATGTGAGAGCCTATTGATAGGAGTGAATGGAGACGAATGAATTTAATACTTTAGTGTCTGTTGGTAGTGAGCAGAGTAATCATTTATGAAGGTTCAGGGAATTGCAGCCAGACTCTTCCTTAGATGGAAGTACAGTGCCCTGCCCTCTAAGGAGGATGTTAATGTTGCAGTTTATAACAGAATTGTTGAAGCACTCCTCTGAAAGTTTCTTCTTCCTCTGGCCACTCTGCCTTAGTGGGAAATCTTCCTATGTGTTTTAAGAATCAGTTGAATCTTCTATCTGATCACTTTCTCAAGACTCGACTGACAATCTTTATCATAACTTCCGAGCAGTCAAGGAGCTTAAATACAGGAGGAGGAAACTTATTATCAACCCAGAACGGAGATAACTTTATTAACCACTTGGATCAATGGTATTAGAATTATGAACCCATTGGCACACGCATTCATGAATTTAGTTGCCACTATGAGTCTACTCGCAGATCAAATTTGGCAGGAAAAAGAAAAACACCTTCCACTATAAATGGACAATATAAACCAATATAAATACGTACTATAATGATCCACAGCTGCGCAGTCTAATGCGTGCAGCTAGGAGGATTGGTAAAGCATTCTGTGAATATTGAAACCAAGACCTGTTCAGAACTTTCCAAGCTACACCAACAAATGCAAGGAATAGAAAGCAAGAACTGGCAACAGAAATGGAACAATTTGTTAGTTGATTAAATAGGTCTACCCCTTTAAGTTTGGCTTGGAAATGTATAAATAAAATAACCAGGAAAAAGGCTGGCAATGTTGCTCATCCCTTTCCTCATGAAAAAGCAAATAGACTCACAAAAAATACAGTCAAAAACATCCAGCATGAAAAACCTTCCCTCTCGTAATAGAAAAAACTTATTGCTTCTAAGAATGTTGAAACTGATTAATTTTGACCAAGAATTTTAAGAGTGTATTGCCTTCACCGAGTATGAATTAGATGACATGTTTAACACTAAAGTTCGATCAACTCTGGAGAGTATGGAATAACCAATTGAAAAACACAGAACTAATGTCATGTCAGATAATCCTTTGGTTGGCACTGTCTAAAACCAGTTTACAAGTGAGGGATTTCTTCCTACTACCTGGACCAATAAGGTCTCGTTGTGCCTATTCCTAAGCCCCAGATACAATATAGACCTGATCACCTAAACCCGTTGTGTTTGTAAACTTTTGAAAGAATGATGTTAAACATTCTGGTACCACAGAATTGACACCACTTTACCCCTACCTCTATGGGTTCATGAAGGTAAGTGTGAGAACTGTTCCACATTTACCACATGCTGGCCCACTCCTACTACTAGTTTTTACACATTTCTTGACCTAAAATCTGCATTTGATATGAATAGAAACCCGTTATACTAATGAACAAGCCAAAATGAATTTTGTAGCCAAACTCAGCTGGATAATGGATACCTCTCTCCTAGGCTTTTAGAAGCGAGTCCTAAAGAAATGTCCCCTAGGTACACCTGGCAGAGAAGAGTTCGCGGTTCATGCATATAAATCTGATTAATGGCTCTCCTAAATAGCTCTGCATGCCTTTCTTAAACATAAGCTATAAGCTCTGCTGATGACATGATCTATGCAACAGGGCATAAGTACCATTCTTAATGAAGTTCAATCAATTTGTAATCGACTAGGCCTTATAATATCTTCTCTAAAACAGATATTAACAAGCAAATGACATCCCCCACCCATCTATTTGCATGGTGAAAACATTAGCTATCTTGGTGAAGATGTATCCTTTAACAAATCCACTACCACAACTAAATAAGAAATGCAAAGATGGGCTAAATGCTCTCGAAGCTGTTGCTGGCTACAACCCCAACTATGGTGCTAATGTGAGAATCATGACAATGAGGTACATAGCCTATATTAGATCCTTAATTTGATTATGCTGTTCCCATGTTATTAGCTAGAGAAAGTTCTGACCTTTGGAGTTAATGCAGAATGAAGCTCTCAGAATTATTCTTGGTTGTTCCAAATCTACAAGCTGTATAGCCCTTGTGGCTTAGCGCTTCTTTTTGATTATAATAATAATAATCCAAATCTACAAAGGTTCTTAATATGAGGAAGCTTGGTATTTAATATCAATGATAGGATTGTTGAGATTAACACTGTACTTGGTATGCATTAGAATGCTAAGAAATGAACCAGTCAGTCACAACGAACCTTATTAAATGTCTAAAGTAAACACACAGATCTAAATGGATTGTGACAATGTGCAATTGTATTGTTTTATAACCTGCATGAACTGTCACTGTAGACAAAGCATTTCACCCCTCCATGGAAGATGTGTTCATTTAATATCACATACCTGCAAGTCCCTCCCAAGAAGCTCATTGCTAGTAATCCCTTCCTTAAATCACTTGTTAAAGCACCTGCTCAAGAAGAAATTTTTCGCCTAGCTGGTAGTAATAAGTTAACACAAGTTATATACACTGATGGATCTAAACAGGAGTCTTCTGGCAGGGCTGCATCTGCTCTTGTTGCCACCTCCCTAGTTAAGAATGATAAATTTGTTGAACTAGGCATAAGAATTAACAGCTGGGCGTCTACACTGCAAACTGAATTGTTTGCAATCTTAATGGTGCTAAAGCTAACTTATGACACCGAGCTTGACTATCATTACTGATTGTCGTCGCTGAAGGCTCTTGACTCGTATAGCGACTCCAACATGCTCATTTGAGAAGCCAGGTATACTAAAAAATCAGGGACAAAGGAATTAATGTAAAATTGATATGGATCCCATCACACATTGGATTACTCCTTCATGATAAAGTTGATATGTTAGCCAAGAAGAGTACCCAGAAGGAGAATGTAGAATATAACATTGGTATGTGTCTAGCATTAGGAATAATATTAGGAGAGAAGTAAATAATGGAAATCATTGTTTTAGGAATGCAGTTAGAAGCCTGAGTAGATCTATAACCCACTATGATAACATGAATATAGAAAAGGTTTAATTCGACAACTTGGCAATGTGAACAACGCTGAATGAGTAGTGGCCAGGCTTGGGCTTGGTTACAAGTAAACTTTGGCAGTTTGGGAGACAGATGAACCACACTAATGCACATTGTGATCAGGCTTATGGTCACTGTTGAACAATGTGCTTAATTGTCCACTTATTTGAGGAAAAATATACAAGTATAATAACTAGTGACAACGTCAGAATCTTAATGAAATAAAATACAAAATACTAATGCAAATTTCCTCAGTTTGCATGTAACAAATAAGTGTAGATATGTTGATGTAAATCCACATGTACACCTGTTAACCCCTTTTGGGGCCTAGGTCCTAGGCCTTTTGTGTATCCATATGCTCTTGCACTACCGTCCACAGGATGGATATGTAGTGCACAATTAATTAGCCACTTCGGTGGCAAAATCTAAATCTATCATCACTTACACTGAATTACCCATTTGGTTTATAGTCCTCTAAATGTAATGTTCAGTCTTTTCTTGAATAAGTTTGATTCTACTGAAAAACTTTGCTTTCTTACAGATCAGATTGACCGGACAAACTACTCTGGTGCCCTTAGAACAAGTAACATAAGTAAGCATTCAGAATATTTTTAGTGAACTGTATGGTTAATGTATAGCCAAATCATGCTGCCTTGCTTGGCAAACTTGCTAAATAAGCAGAATATAAAACTTTTTGCAGTACAACAGTTTGTTATAGGGTTCCCAAAACAAATATTTTCAGATAATTTTACTGTCTAAGTAAGAATATTAAAATCAAGTATATTTTGTTGAATGTCCGTATTGTTTTTGGTTCCCTCGTTAGTGATTTATACAGAGTTTGCTTTAGTCATAGTGTGGGTGTTTTGTAATATAGTCAGTTACTGAATGACCTCGTAATTTGTAAGCGTTGTACATCTGAAAGCTTCCCTCCCTCTCCTAACACCTGTTCAGGTTGCCTTTTATTGAACCTAGTACCTGATTCACAACACTGCACTTATTTCTAAGTAGTTTCCTCTGCCTCCTTGTCACATAATTTTTTTAAATTTTGTCGTTTCTTAGGGGTGGTTTTTTTTTCATTATAATTTTAATAAAGGGCAAAGGTTCTATTCAAAGATTTTCTTAAGCACTGAAGACTTAGTCCTATGAGGTGGTAAGAGCAGTGCCTGCACTCTTTTATATTTATGCTCTGGGATTCTGCAATTGGAGGGTCTCTAAATTGATGAGCACTATTCTAACAAGACAGTGAATGATGGTGAACTTCATGTTTTCCCCTACCCTCAAGAGATGGTATTTGCATAAGGTTGAAATTGGAGGCATGGAGCTTTTGAACAGTTACTGATTGGCATTAATTAATATTATTTGTGATTTTTAATTGTATATTTAACATTGTATCATACAGACAGTGTCTTGTTATAAATGTCTTGGAATGATATTTGTAGTCTACCACCCCCCTCAACCCCAAACATGCTGGCCATCTACTTAGTGGCTCAAAAAAAAAATCACAATCGCTCACATACTCAGTCTTTGCAGAGGTGTGCTGATATGACAATTCAGATGTCACTCCAAATAGCAAATATTCCAACACCTTTAAAGTGTAGGCATTGTACTTCTCACCTCCAGGACTAGTTCAGCTTAACCAGATTCCCGCTGAATCCCTTCACAAATATACCTCAGACTACTACAACAGCTCGTCAAGTCCTGAAAACTCTGTTCACTCCTATCTAACACGTTCACACGTGCCTGCTGTATGTCCAAGCCCCTTGCACACTAATACCACCAATCCGATGACATTCTTTGCAAATATACAGGGTCTAAAGCCAGCAATTTATGACAAAATACCTTTTCAATATCTGTGGACTGCTATGCAGAGGCAAATGCAATGTTCGTGCTTCAGAGACCCACTACAAAGATCACTTGACAACAAATATGGAACCCAGAATACTCAGGATCGCAAACATAAACAAGGTTCAGACTTGTGCGGAGCCCCAGACAGACGAAATGGGATCAGTCACGCAGGAGCATTCACCAAATTCAACTTCAATAACGAGACCATAAAGTTGGACCAAGTAAACAAAGTCCCAAATGATATAAGCTGGGAAGATAGCCTAAGAAACATACCCCATCTTATGCCGAGAACAGATCAACTCTGTGGCACTCAATGTATGCTCGAGGCATATTTCTTAAGAAAAAGGAGGAGTAGATGTAAAATAGAAAGACAGGCGCTCCCTTTACATGCGACAGAAAAGAATAACCGAGCTGCTAAAGAGGCCAATATATCTGCAATGCGTAGGGAGACACTGGTCGGAGAAATAATGAACATCGAACTAAAGCTAAAGGAATCTTATGGGAGTTGGGAATCGCAGGAAGAACTAAAAGCCATAAATGAAATCGAAAGAAACCCCAAGTATTTCTTTTCTTACGCCAAATCAAAGTCTAGAACAACATCCAGTATTGGGCCCCTACTTCCCAACATAAACAAACGCGCATGGTCCTACACAGATGACAGCAAGGAAATGAGTGAGCTACTCAAGTCCCAATATGATGTGTTTAGCAAGCTGCTAACCAGACTGAGTCGAAGTTCTAAGTGAATTTGAGAGCCACAGAATTCGGTAAACATAAGCCTATCTGACGTTATCCTGAAACCAAATGACTTCGAACAGGCAATAAATGACATGCCCATGCACTCTGCCCCAGGGCCAGACTCGTGGAACTCAATGTTCATCAAGAACTGCAAGAAGCCTCTCTCATGTGCTTTTAACATCCTATGGAGAGGGAGCATGGACACTGGGGTTGTCCAACAGTTACTAAAAACAACACATACCCCCACTCCACAAAGGGGGCAGTAAAGCAATAGCAAAGAAGTACAGACTGATAGCGCTAACATCTCATATCATAAAAATCTTTGAAAGGGTCCTAAGAAGCAAGATAGTCACCCATCTAGATATCCATCAATTACACAACCCAGGGCAACATGGGTTTAGAGCACGTCGCTCCTGTCTGTCCCAACTACTGGATCACTACAAGGTCCTAGATGCACTAGAAGACAAAAAGAATGCAGATGTAATACACACACATTGCAAAAGCCCCCACCCCCCCCCTTCAACAAGTGACCCATGGCATAATAGCGCACAAAATGCGTGAAGGAATAACAGGAAAAGTTCGTAGATGGATCTATAATTTCCTGACAAATAGAACACAGTAGTCAACAGAGTAAAGTCTGAGGTGGCTACGGTGAAAAGCTCTGTCCTGCAAGGCACAGCACTTGCTCCCATCTTGTTCCTCATCCTCATATCTGACATAGACAGGGATGTAAGCCAACAGCACCGTGGTCTTATTACCATTGCAGAAGACACCCAAATCTGCCACTAGTGACCTTTCCATTGCAGAACACTGCAAGGCTCCCAGGTGACATCACCAAAATCATTCAGTGGGCTGCAGAAAACATACGAGTTCAACAATGAGAAATTTCAATTACTCCAATATGGTAAACGTGAGGAAATTAAAACTTAAGAGTATAAAACAAATTCCAACCATACAATAGTGAAAAACTAATATCAAAGACCTCGGAGTGATCATGTCAGAGGATCTCGCCTTCAAGGACCATAACGTTGTATCTATCGCATCTGCTAGAAAAATGACAGGATGGATAATGAGAACCTTCAAAACTAGGGATGCCAAGCCCATGATACTCTTCAGGTCGCTTGTTCTATCTAGGCTGGAATATGGGTGCACACTAACAGCACCTTTCAAGGCAGGTGAAATTGCTGACCTAGAAAATGTACAGTGAACCTTCACGGCATGCATAAGAATAAAATTCAAGCCCAATTACTGCAGTGCTTGATTACCTGACCAGTACTGCCTGGAATGCAGGCAGTAGAGATGCCCGATAATATACACCTGGAAAACGGGGGGGGGGGGGGGGGGGGGTGGGGGGGGCGGGGGGGGGGGGGGGGGGGGGGGGGGGGGGGGGGGGGGGGGGGGGAGCTCCTAGAGGGTCTAAGTACCAAACTTGCACACGAAAATCACTCCCTATGAAAGCAAAATACTCTGCAGACAATGCAACATCCCCCCAATGAAAAGCAGGGTCTCGCTAATTCGTTTAAGAGACAACACAATAATGTCAGGGGTCCCAAGACACTTTCAAGTTGCCTCCAGCATACATAAGTGGGATTACCAATAGGACCCCTGGGCTCTTCTAGCATGCCACTGTACAAGCACCTGAAGTGTAACCTGCACAGCCTGGCTGTGGTTCGTGAATGTTGGATTGCGCGTAGTCCCCAGCCGTAACAGCCCTGGTTGATCAGGCCCTGATCACCATTGAGGCCTGGTCACAGACCAGGCCAGGGGGGCATTGACTCTTGGAACTCTCCAGGTAAACTCAAGGTCCAGATACACACTCTTTTACCCCTTCCCTCCATCCTTTCCTAGGATGACTCCTACTACTACCCTTCACTACAAGTTTATATACCCTGTCATCCTAATTTGCTCCATTCTTTCTAAATGACTAAACCACCTCAGCAACCCCTCTTCAGCCCTCTGAATAATACTTTTAGTAACTCCACCTCTAATTTCCGCACTTAGAATTCTCTGCATAAATACTTACCACATGCATTTCCCTTACACCATCTCCACTGCCATCCAGCATACTACTCGCTGCCACCTTTTACAACCCATGCCTTCATGCCCATAATGTGGTAACCACTACTCACCTGCACTCCCTTTGCCTCCTGGACTTTTATTCTGTTTACCTAGGTAATCTACACCTGCCCAAAGGACGGAGGAGTGACAAACTCCAGATAACAGTTGTAGAGGCTAAAACGTTGTGTAGTTTTAAAAATAGATAAATACACGAGTGGGTGTGGGGGGGTGAGTTGGACCTGACTAGTTTGTGCTACTAGGTCTGATGCCATGCTCCTTAAGTGGAAGTGACCTGACTAGGTGGGTCATTGGGCCAATCCTGGGGGGGGGGGACAGGACGGGACGGGACATGGACCCTGCTTTGCATGGGTCAGTAGGCCTGCTGCAGTGTTCCTTGTGTTCTTAAGTAAGTAACTTGCTACCTATTCCATACACTTGCAACATCTGCCACATTGCTCCCCTATCTACCCTATCATATGCCTTTTCCAAATTCATGAATGCAAGAAAAACTTACCTAACTTTACCTAAATATTGTTTACTTGTATGTTTTAATGTAAAAACTTGGTCTACACATCCCCTATCCTGCTCTTCGCTAATTCTTTCACTAATAACCCTACCATACACTACCTGGTATAACCAGTGAACTTGTTCCTGTATAAATTTCAATTTTTTTTTTTTCTCCTCCATCACTTTATATAAAGGAACTATACATGCTCTCTGCCAATCCCTAGGTACTGTCCCCTCTCTAATATGTACATTTATTAAAAAGTACCAACCTCTCTTAATATTCCCACTTTCTTTTAACATTTGTCATGATCCCATCAGTTCAAGCCACTTTACCCCCTTCCGTTCAACCCAGTGCCTTGCACACCTTCCCCATACTCAAATCAGCTCTTCTTCACACCTAAAATGTTATACCTCCCACCCTGGTCGCCTCTTTAGTTAGGGCACAGTTCTGTGGGCCTGCGCCGACAATTAATTCCTAATAATGTTTCTGTATACTTTTAATGACTTGCGTGAGGCCCGGTCACTAAGGCCGTCTGGTGGGGGAGGAATTAGTTTCGGCTCACACTGGGGGAGCCCTTAAATGCTAACACTATAACGCAATAAAAATATTCTCAACGATGATTGGTTAAAACATTTCAATTATGCAAAAGAGATTGGACGTCAATTTATTTAGGTGACGTATTTTTTTTTTAAAAATGTTGAATATTTATAAAATGCATAGAAAAAAATTTAAACAAATTTATTAAATTATTTAACTTATAATTTTAAGGGAGCATTACTGATATAAAAATTTGTGAAATTTAAAGTATTGGTTTAATTAATTAAAATGATAAAGATGTAAGAGGCAACATGGAAGGCGTTGGAGGCGTCTGAGAGAAGACTTTGAGTAGGTGGTTGATCTTGTTGTTGAATTGTTACTGTTGCTAATTTAATATTTAAAGTAATTAATTTGAAAATATTAGTATAAGTACCCTGTGTGGGCGAGGATTTTGTGGAGAGAACGCCGCCATCATGCCTAACATCCTGGTTAGTGGACTAGGTTGAGACTTTCTTGTGCATCCAGTACAGATTTAGCGATCCATTATCTGGTGGAAAAAAATGTGGGGGGGGGGGTTTCTGATCCGAGAAAGTAAAGCTTTTCCATTTCCTGGAGTGAAGCCTAATTGCATCCCATTTACATGTTTTTTACTCCGTTATGTGAAATATAGATTGATCCTACGGATTTGGTGGGAAAATAATGGTGTTAAAATTTTTATGAGAATATATTTATGCTTAAATTATTATTATTATTATTATTATTTATTATTATTAATATTATAATCAAGGGGAAGCCGCTTAAACCGGAGGATTATACAGCGCCTACCCCTCAAGGAAGGTTCCTTGATGAGTTTGGTGAGGGCTCTTGAATTAGTAATTGGACTGTATAAGTCCGTGTGGCTAGCGCTTCTTTTTGATTTATAATAATAGGGAATTGGATCTGTGCTCCAGTTCCCCAAATAAAGCCAGAATGCCTTCCACATCCCCCCCAGAGCGCTGTATAATCCTCCGGGTTTAGCGCTTCCCCTTGATTATAATATACAGCGCCTGGGGGGGGAGTGTGGAAGGCATTCATGGCTTACACAACGTATCCAGGGGAACTGGAGCACAGATCCAATTCCCTAAAGTTTATGCTTACAGTTCAAAACTATTATATAATCAAGGGGAAAGTGCTAAACCCTAGGATTTATACAGCGCCTGTGGGGGTGGATGGAAGTTTTCAGGGTTAAATTAAGGGAATCTGGAAGAGCACATCCAGTCCCTAGATCAAGAGCCCCTCACCAGGAAATCAAGAACCTTCCTTTATGTGAATTGAAAGTAGACGAAGATAGTAAAATGTTTTGCCCATGTTGGTCAGTTTCTTGTTTGCAGATTTCAACGCTTAAAGAGGCCTATGTGAGTATTTTAATTTGATCTAAGTACTTTACAATATCCTTTCTAAATTTGTTTAATCGAATGCTGCGAATGTCTATTTAATAGCTTAAAATTTGGTACCCCTTTATAATTCCCTGTCTAACTATTTTTGTACACCTTCATTTCTAATTAAACCCCAGGCCTGAGTATTTGTAGACTGTGGGTAACTATTTCCCAGGTCGATGTTAGACACTGATCCTTGATGAACGGACTGATCCCAGTAATTCTAGAAGTTCCTTTTCCCTGATCAAGCCTACCAATTTCCAGGCTCAGTACAGCTCCATAAGGTGTTTTCATAGAGTTCCCCGTGAATATTGGTATAACTACAGAATGAGTGATAGGTAAAGTCCTCGTTGTCCTCAGGGTGAAGACTATACTTGTTTCCCTTTCAGGTGCAGAATCATAAAAGTTGGATAAACTACCTTTCCTTTGGATTAACTAAATAACTTCCCAAATACACAAGCGTTGTATGACCCCTGTAGGTTTAAGAGCTAACCGGTGACTATATAAATTTGAATAACTACAAAATTCCTCCACTGGTGTTAGGTTACACTGACTTCCGCATGTGGGGGGGGGATCCAGGGAAGTTGGTATTATTACTTATGGTCGATCCTGCTACCTAATGCTCTAACATGTTCCATACTGGTTTAGCGCTTCTCTCACCCTGATTGAAATGACGCTCATGTGCAAATATTGTTTAGGTAAGTGTTTATAAAAATAAAAAGTTCGTTGCAGAGTATCGTTGTCTGCATACTATTACTAATTTTTTTATTAAGAAAATATTTAAATCTAATAGAGGTTTCTTGCATATTTGACTACTTATCAGAATGAGCTGGTGATCTTTATGGACCCTGAATGTTTGGCCACTGAGGCAGAACGACAACTTTGAAGCAATTATGCGCATCAACTCTTTCTTAACAACATCCTTAAGACCTTCGCACATCACTTCAGACAGTACATACAAAAACCTACTTGGAAATGTTTAAGTACAAGTAGTTTTAAAGGTAGTGAGCCTGTTGGGTACAATTTTTCCCTTCTGCATAAACTGAAGGGTACAAGAATGGCATCATTAAATAAGTTTGACAGTTTAATTCTCTAAGGCTTCTTGGCAAACTGAGTTTCTCGTACCTCTTGATAAGTCTACTAGATGAAAGGTTGGATTGATACTTCATATTATGACATACTGGTAAAATGTGTACATAGATAAACGTTAATTAAGTTTTAGGAGTATTTAATACAACAGATCAGGAAAGTTTTCTTGAAATTGACGAGACGCTCTGTTCTAAAGAATTTGGCTTCCCGCTTTGTAGCGAATCTGATGCCTCCCATAACCTGGGCTCGTTTTTTCCTAATGCTAGGAATTGTTACAGTTTGCTAGCGCGGTTACTGTTCCTTAAAGGTGACACTGCCTTAAGTAAGGTTTAATGAAAATATTTCGTTAAGAATGAGTTTCTGGGAGTTTAACCATGGAACGAATTTTAACTGACTTTCGTACGCCTCGTCCACTCCCACCCCTTTAGACAATCGGTTACCTGGAGTTTACCTGAGAAGTTTCCGGTTCCGGGGTCAACGCCCCCGCGGCCCCGGTCTGTGACCAGGCCTCCTGGGGGATCAGAGCCTTGAACAACATGCTGTTGCTATCTGGCTGCACCAAACCCGAACCGTACGAGCCACATCCGTGCTGACAGACTGACTTTAGGTGCTTTGTTCCAGTGCCAGCTTGAAACTGCCAGGGGTCTGTGGTAATCCCCCTCGTTGTGTGCTGGGAGGCAGTTGAACAGTCTCGGGGCCCCTGACACTTATTGTATGGTCTCTAAACGTGCTAGTGCACCCCTGTTTTCATTGGGGGGATGGTGCATCGTCTGCCAAGTCTTTTGCTTTCCGTAGTGAGTGATTTTCGTGTGCAAGTTCGGTACAAGTTCCCTCTAGGATTTTCCAGTGTATATAATCATGTATCTCACTCCCCCCTCCTGCATTCCAGGGATACAGTTTTAGGAACCTCAAGCGCTCTCAGTAATTGAGGTGTTTTTAATCTCGCGTAATGCGCGCCGTGAAAGATTCTCTGTACATTTTCTAGGTCGGCAATTTCACCTGCTTGAAAGGTGCTGTTAGTGTGCAGCAATATTCCAGGTCCTAGATAGAACTAGTACCTGAAGAGGTGTCATCATGGTCTTGGCCTCCCTAGTTTTTGAAGTTCTCATATCCATCCTGTCCATTTTTCCTAGCAGATGCGATTGATACCATGTTATGGTCCTTGAAGGTGAGAACCTCCGACATGATCACTCCCAGGTCTTTTGCGTTGGTGTTTCGCTCTATTATGTGCCAGAATTTTTGTACTCTGAAGATTTAATTTCCTCATGTTTACCATATCTGAGTAATTGAAATATCTCATCGATGAACTTCATATTTTTTTCTGCAGGCCACTGAAAGATTTGGTTGATGTCTGCCTGGACCCTAGCAGTGTCTGCAATGGAAAGACACTGGTCATGTGCAGATTCGGGTGTCATCGCAAAGGAAGACGGTGCTGTGGCTGAAATCCTTGTTATGTCGGATATTAGGATGAGGAACAAGATTGGAGAGAGTAACTGTGCCTTGGAACAGACTTTTCCACCGTAGCTGCCTCGGACTTTACTCTGTTGACGACTAAGATAAGATAAATAAGATAAGATTTCGTTCGGAGATTTAACCCCCGGAGGGTTACCACCCAGGATAAAACCCAAAAAAGTCAGTGCGTCATCGAGGACTGTCTAACTTATTTCCCATTGGGGTTCCTCAATCTTGTCCCCAGGATGCCGACCCACACCAGTCTACTACCACCCAGTACTATTGCTGCTAGTGAACAGGACAACAGGTGTAAGGAAACGTGTCGAAAGTTTCCAACCCGCCGGTAATCGAACCCGGGGCCCTCCGTGTGTGAAGCGGGAGCATTAGCCACCAGGCCACCGGCCAACCTGCCAGGCCACTTCGGGCCACCCACTCAGTTCTGTTAGTGAGTGAACTTATAGATCCATCGACCGACTTTTCCTGTATTCCTTTAGCACGCATTTTTGTGCGCTAATACGGCCATGGGTCACACTTTGGCTGAGGCTTTTGCAAAGTCTGTAATATTACATCTGCATTCCTTTTCGTCTTCTAGTTCAATTAGGACCTTGTACGTAGTGATCCCAATAGTTTGAGACAGAAGACAGGAGCGACCTGTTCTAAACCATGTTCCCAGGGTTTGTAACTGATGATTGGATTTCTAGATGGGTGGTGATCTTGCTTCTTAGGACCCTTTTCAAAGATTTTTTTATGATATGGGATGTTAGTGCTATTGTCCTGTAGTTTCTTTGCTGTTTCTTACTGGCCCACTGCCCCCTTTGTGGAGTGGGGCTATGTCCTGTTTTTTAGTAACTGAGGACGACACCCCGTGTCCCATGCACCCTCTCACAGGATGGAAAAGGCTCGAGATAGGGGCTTCTTTGCAGTTCTTGATGAACACAGAGTTCCACGAGTCTGGCCCTGGGGCAGAGTGCATGGCATGTCCATTTATCGCCTGTTCGAAAGTCATTTGCGTCAGGAGGATAACATCGATAGCCTTGTGTTAATCAAATTTTGTGGCTCATTCATAAAAAATTCATTTTGATCTCGACTCTGTCTGGTCAGCGGCTTGCTAAAAAACTGAGTCCATATTGGGACTTGATAGCTCACTCATTTCCTTAGCTGTCATCTGTGGTAGGACCCATCTTGTTAAGTAGGGGCCCAAAGCTGGAACGCTTTTCTCGATTTTGATTTGGCATAGGAGAAAAATACTTAGGGTTTCTTTAGATTTCATTTATGGCTTTTAGTTCTTTCTTCCCGTCCCGCGATTCTGACTCCTAAAGGATTCTTTTATAGCTTAAGTTCGATGCATGCTATTTCTCTGACCAGTGTCTCCTACGCCATTTCAGATATATTGACCTCTTTTAGCCGCTTGTAATTCTTTTCGTCGCCTGTAAAGGGACGCCTGTCTTTCTATTTTAACCACTACTCCTTTTTCTTAGAGGAATAAGCCTTGTGCATACATCGATTTGCCCACCAGAGTTAAATGCCTGTTACTAGGCATAAGTTGGGGTCTGTGTATGCTTAGTATACTTCCCAGCTTAATCGGTTAGGACTGGTTTACTTGGCCACTTTGTTTTTGTTATTGAAGTTGAAATTTTGGTGAAATGCCTCCCTCGTGACTATCTCATTATTTCGGTCTGGAGAACAGTTATTTTTGGTAACCTGACCTCCTCTAACTTCCAAAATACGAATTTCTCCTGCATGATATTCACACCACACATTTGCTCTCAGACATGACATCTCCACTGCCTCCCAGGCCTCCTCCTTGCTGCAAACATACATCACCCATGCTTCACACCCATAAAGAGCGTTGGTAAAACTAAACTCTCATCCATTCCCCTCTTGCCTCCAAGGACAAAGTTCTTTTGTCACCACAGACTCCTAAGTGCACCACTCACATCACCTTTTCTCTCATCAGTTCTAGGATTCACCTCATCTTTCCATAGACCCATCCGCTGACACGTCCACACCTCAAATATCTGAATAAATTCACCTCCTCCATACTCTCTCCCTCCAATCCTATCATCACTAATCTTTTTGTTATCCTCATAACCTTACTCTTCCTGTATTCAACTTAATTTTTTTGTGCACCAATCTCCTGCAACCTCTCCTTCAGAATCTCCACTCCCAAAAAAAGAGCAGTTCATCAGCAAAGAGCATCTGTGACAACTCCCACATTGGTGAATTCTTTATCATTTAACTCCACGCCTCATTTGCCAAGGACCCTTGCATTTACTTCTCTAGTCAAACCCCCAACTATAATATATTAAGCAACCACGAGTGACATCACACATCCTTGTCCTAAGGCTTACTTTTACTGGGAAATAATTTCCCTCTTTCCTACATACTCCAACTTGAGCCCACTATCCTCATAAAAACTCTTCACTGCTTTCCAGTAACCTACCTCCTACACCATACACCTGCAACATCCCTGCCACATTGCCCCCCTATCCACCCTGTCATATGCCATTTCCCAAGTCCATAAATGCCACAAAACCCTCTTTAGCTATCTAAATACTGTTTCACATTATGTTTCACATTAAACACCTGCCACACACCCCATAACATGTCCTAAAGCCTCCATGGTTTCATCAGCTATCCCCTATTCTCCTTCCGTCTGCTCTTAATTTCTACTTCAATAATAACTCTACCAAACACTTAACCATGTAATAACTCAACAGACATATATCCCCTATAATTTTTGCACTCTTTTGTCCCCCTTTGCATTTATACAAAGGAACTAGCGTGCTCCACTGCAATCCCTTAGGTACCTTAACCCTCTCCCATACATAAATTTGCACCAACCACTCAAAAACTATAGATCCCCACCTGCTTTAAACATTCTTCTTTACCCCATCAATCCCGGCTTGCCTTACCCCCTTTCATTAAAACCTACTTCCCTCACGAACTACCCCACACTCAACTGGCTCTTCATCACTCCTACAACATGTATTGTCCTCCATGCCCTAAACAAACAAAATCACAGCATCCCAACTTCGAACAATAAACAATTCCTCAAAATAATACCCCTCCACTTCCGCAATAACCCTAACTCTCATTAATAACTCTCCTCTCCCTATTTTTAACTGACAAACAATTTGTCCTCTAGGTGAATATTCAGAATTTTAGGAGAGGATGTGTCAGCAGATGGGTCGCCTATGAAGGATAAGGTTGAATCATAGAATTGATGAGGGAAAAAGGGTGAGTGGTGCACTTAATTAGGATCAGTGGAGACAAAGAACTTTGTCCCATTAGAGCAGAGAGGGAATGTAGAAGTATAGTTGTACCAACACTGTAAGGTGTAGAAGCTGGGTGATGAATGTGTAACAGGAGGCTGGAGGCAGTGGAGAGTCCATGTCCTGAGGGCAATGTGTGGTGTGAATATAATGCAGATAATTCGTAGTTTGGAAATTAGAAGGTTGGGATTACCACAACTCTTATCCAGAGGCCGAGGAGGGTTGATGAGGGGGTTCCCCCGGACATTGGAGAGAATCCAACAAAACAGAATGACTTCGAGTGTATAAATTGTGGGGGAGGGAAAGGCCTGGGTATGGAATCAGCCAAGGAAGGGTTAGGAGGGAGGGGTAAAGGAGGTTTTGTGTGGCGAGGGTTTGGACTTCCTGCAAGCATGTGAGAGCCTATTGATAGGAGTGAATGGAGACGAATGAATTTAATACTTTAGTGTCTGTTGGTAGTGAGCAGAGTAATCATTTATGAAGGTTCAGGGAATTGCAGCCAGACTCTTCCTTAGATGGAAGTACAGTGCCCTGCCCTCTAAGGAGGATGTTAATGTTGCAGTTTATAACAGAATTGTTGAAGCACTCCTCTGAAAGTTTCTTCTTCCTCTGGCCACTCTGCCTTAGTGGGAAATCTTCCTATGTGTTTTAAGAATCAGTTGAATCTTCTATCTGATCACTTTCTCAAGACTCGACTGACAATCTTTATCATAACTTCCGAGCAGTCAAGGAGCTTAAATACAGGAGGAGGAAACTTATTATCAACCCAGAACGGAGATAACTTTATTAACCACTTGGATCAATGGTATTAGAATTATGAACCCATTGCACACGCATCATGAATTTAGTTGCCACTATGAGTCTACTCGCAGATCAAATTTGGCAGGAAAAAGAAAAACACCTTCCACTATAAATGGACAATATAAACCAATGTAAATACGTACTATAATGATCCACAGCTGCGCAGTCTAATGCGTGCAGCTAGGAGGATTGGTAAAGCATTCTGTGAATATTGAAACCAAGACCTGTTCAGAACTTTCCAAGCTACACCAACAAATGCAAGGAATAGAAAGCAAGAACTGGCAACAGAAATGGAACAATTTGTTAGTTATTAAATAGGTCTACCCCTTTAAGTTTGGCTTGGAAATGTATAAATAAAATAACCAGGAAAAAGGCTGGCAATGTTGCTCATCCCTTTCCTCATGAAAAAGCAAATAGACTCACAAAAAATACAGTCAAAAACATCCAGCATGAAAAACCTTCCCTCTCGTAATAGAAAAAACTTATTGCTTCTAAGAATGTTGAAACTGATTAATTTTGACCAAGAATTTTAAGAGTGTATTGCCTTCACCGAGTATGAATTAGATGACATGTTTAACACTAAAGTTCGATCAACTCTGGAGAGTATGGAATAACCAATTGAAAAACACAGAACTAATGTCATGTCAGATAATCCTTTGGTTGGCACTGTCTAAAACCAGTTTACAAGTGAGGGATTTCTTCCTACTACCTGGACCAATAAGGTCTCGTTGTGCCTATTCCTAAGCCCCAGATACAATATAGACCTGATCACCTAAACCCGTTGTGTTTGTAAACTTTTGAAAGAATGATGTTAAACATTCTGGTACCACAGAATTGACACCACTTTACCCCTACCTCTATGGGTTCATGAAGGTAAGTGTGAGAACTGTTCCACATTTACCACATGCTGGCCCACTCCTACTACTAGTTTTTACACATTTCTTGACCTAAAATCTGCATTTGATATGAATAGAAACCCGTTATACTAATGAACAAGCCAAAATGAATTTTGTAGCCAAACTCAGCTGGATAATGGATACCTCTCTCCTAGGCTTTTAGAAGCGAGTCCTAAAGAAATGTCCCCTAGGTACACCTGGCAGAGAAGAGTTCGCGGTTCATGCATATAAATCTGATTAATGGCTCTCCTAAATAGCTCTGCATGCCTTTCTTAAACATAAGCTATAAGCTCTGCTGATGACATGATCTATGCAACTAGGGCATAAGTACATTCTTAATGAAGTCAATCAATTTGTAATCGACTAGGCCTTATAATATCTTCTCTAAAACAGATATTAACAAGCAAATGACATCCCCCACCCATCTATTTGCATGGTGAAAACATTAGCTATCTTGGTGAAGATGTATCCTTTAACAAATCCACTACCACAACTAAATAAGAAATGCAAAGATGGGCTAAATGCTCTCGAAGCTGTTGCTGGCTACAACCCCAACTATGGTGCTAATGTGAGAATCATGACAATGAGGTACATAGCCTATATTAGATCCTTAATTTGATTATGCTGTTCCCATGTTATTAGCTAGAGAAAGTTCTGACCTTTGGAGTTAATGCAGAATGAAGCTCTCAGAATTATTCTTGGTTGTTCCAAATCTACAAGCTGTATAGTCCCTTGTGGCTTAGCGCTTTCTTTTGATTATAATAATAATAATCCAAATCTACAAAGGTTCTTAAATGAGGAAGCCTTGGTATTTAATCAATGATAGGATTGTTGAGATTAACACTGTACTTGGTATGCATTAGAATGCTAAGAAATGAACCAGTCAGTCACAACGAACCTTATTAAATGTCTAAAGTAAACACACACATCTAAATGGATTGTGACAATGTGCAATTGTATTTTTATAACCTGCATGAACTGTCACTGTAGACAAAGCATTTCACCCCTCCATGGAAGATGTGTTCATTTAATATCACATACCTGCAAGTCCCTCCCAAGAAGCTCATTGCTAGTAATCCCTTCCTTAAATCACTTGTTAAAGCACCTGCTCAAGAAGAAATTTTTCGCCTAGCTGGTAGTAATAAGTTAACACAAGTTATATACACTGATGGATCTAAACAGGAGTCTTCTGGCAGGGCTGCATCTGCTCTTGTTGCCACCTCCCTAGTTAAGAATGATAAATTTGTTGAACTAGGCATAAGAATTAACAGCTGGGCGTCTACACTGCAAACTGAATTGTTTGCAATCTTAATGGTGCTAAAGCTAACTTATGACACCGAGCTTGACTATCATTACTGATTGTCGTCGCTGAAGGCTCTTGACTCGTATAGCAACTCCAACAACATGCTCATTTGAGAAGCCAGGTATACTCAAAAATCAGGGACAAAGGAATTAATGTAAAATTGATATGGATCCCATCACACATTGGATTACTCCTTCATGATAAAGTTGATATGTTAGCCAAGAAGAGTACCCAGAAGGAGAATGTAGAATATAACTTTGGTATGTGTCTAGCATTAGGAATAATATTAGGAGAGAAGTAAATAATGGAAATCATTGTTTTAGGAATGCAGTTAGAAGCCTGATTAGATCTAAACCCACTATGAAAACTTAATATAGAAAAGGTTTAATTCGACAACTTGCAATGTGAACACGCTGAATGATGTAGTGGCCAGGCTTGGGCTTGGTTACAAGTAGTACTTTGGCAGTTTGGGAGACAGATGATCACACTAAATGCAAATTGTGATCAGGCATATGGTCACTGTCTTGAACAATGTGCTTAATTGTCCACTTATTGAGGAATAGATATACAGTATAATAACTAGTGACAACGTCAGAATCTTAATGAAATAAAATACAAAATACTAATGCAAATTTCCTCAGTTTTGCATGTAACAAATAAGTGTAGATATGTTGATGTAAATCCACATGTACACCTGTTAACCCCTTTTGGGGCCTAGGTCCTAGGCCTTTTGTGTATCCATATGCTCTTGCACTACCGTCCACAGGATGGATATGTAGTGCACAATTAATTAGCCACTTCGGTGGCAAAATCTAAATCTATCAACACTTTACACAGAATTACCCATTTTAGGTTTATAGCATCCTCTAAAGTAAATGTCCATCATTTCCTGAATAAGATTGATTCTACTGAAAAACTTTGCTTTCTTACAGATCAGATTGACCGGACAAACTACTCTGGTGCCCTTAGAAACAAGAAACATAAGTAAATCATTCAGAATATTTTTAGTGAACTGTATGGTTAATGTATAGCCAAATCATGCTGCCTTGCTTGGCAAACTTGCTAAATAAGCAGAATATAAAACTTTTTGCAGTACAACAGTTTGTTATAGGGTTCCCAAAACAAATATTTTCAGATAATTTTACTGTCTAAGTAAGAATATTAAAATCAAGTATATTTTGTTGAATGTCCGTATTGTTTTTGGTTCCCTCGTTAGTGATTTATACAGAGTTTGCTTTAGTCATAGTGTGGGTGTTTTGTAATATAGTCAGTTACTGAATGACCTCGTAATTTGTAAGCGTTGTACATCTGAAAGCTTCCCTCCCTCTCCTAACACCTGTTCAGGTTGCCTTTTATTGAACCTAGTACCTGATTCACAACACTGCACTTATTTCTAAGTAGTTTCCTCTGCCTCCTTGTCACATAATTTTTTTAAATTTTGTCGTTTCTTAGGGGTGGTTTTTTTTTCATTATAATTTTAATAAAGGGCAAAGGTTCTATTCAAAGATTTTCTTAAGCACTGAAGACTTAGTCCTATGAGGTGGTAAGAGCAGTGCCTGCACTCTTTTATATTTATGCTCTGGGATTCTGCAATTGGAGGGTCTCTAAATTGATGAGCACTATTCTAACAAGACAGTGAATGATGTGAACTTCAATGTTTTTCCCCTACCCTCAAGAGATGGTATTTGCATAAGGTTGAAATTGGAGGCATGGAGCTTTTGAACAGTTACTGATTGGCATTAATTAATATTATTTGTGATTTTTAATTGTATATTTAACATTGTATCATACAGACAGTGTCTTGTTATAAATGTCTTGGAATGATATTTGTAGTCTACCACCCCCCTCAACCCCAAACAACATGCTGAGCCCTCTACTATAGTGGCTCAAAAAAAAAATCACAATCGCTCACAATTCAGTCTTTGCAGAGGTGTGCTGATATGACAATTCAGATGTCACTCCAAATAGCAAATATTCCAACACCTTTAAAGTGTAGGCATTGTACTTCTCACCTCCATGACTAGTCAGCTTAACCAGATTCCCGCTGAATCCCTTCACAAATATACCTCAGACTACTACAACAGCTCGTCAAGTCCTGAAAACTCTGTTCACTACCTATCTAACACGTTCACACGTGCCTGCTGTATGTCCAAGCCCCTTGCACACTAATACACCAGATCCTGATGACATTCTTTGGCAAATATACAGGGTCCTAAAGCCAGCAATTATGGACAAAATACCTTTTCAATATCTGTGGACTGCTATGCAGAGGCAAATGCAATGTTCGTGCTTCAGAGACCCACTACAAAGATCACTTGACAACAAATATGGAACCCAGAATACTCAGGATCGCAAACATAAACAAGGTTCAGACTTGTGCGGAGCCCCAGACAGACGAAATTGGATCAGTCACCAAGGAGCATTCACAACATACCTGAGAGTTTACCTGAGAGTTAGTTCCGGGGTCAACGCCCCCGCGGCCCGGTCTGTGACCAGGCCTCCTGGTGGATCAGAGCCTGATCAACTAGGCTGTTACTGCTGGCTGCAGGCAAACCAACGTACGAGCCACAGCCCGGCTGATCAGGAACAGACTTTAGGTGCTTGTCCAGTGCCAGCTTGAAGATTGCCAGGGGTCTGTTGGTAATCCCCCTTATGTATGCTGGGAGGTAGTTGAACAGTTTCGGGCCCCTGACACTTATTGTATGGTCCCTTAACGTGCTAGTGACACCCCTGCTTTTCATTGGGGGGATGTTGCATCATCTGCCAAGTCTTTTGCTTTCGTAGTGAGTGATTTTCGTGTGCAAGTTCGGTACTAGTCCCTCTAGGATTTTCCAGGTGTATATAATCATGTATCTCCCGCCTGCATTCCAGGGAATACAAGTTCAGGAACCTCAAGCGCTCCCAGTAATTGAGGTGTTTTATCTCTGTTATGCACTCTGTGAAGGTTGTACATTTTCTAGGTCAGCAATTTCACCTGCCTTGAAAGGTGCTGTTAGTGTGCAGCAATATTCCAGACCAAGATGACCAAGCGGTCATCAACCAAATCTTCGAATGGGCCACTCGAAACAATATGAAGTTCAACGACGAGAAATTTCATCAATACAATTCTAACTATACAATAGAGCAGAAAAGTAATGTGAAGGACCTGGGAGTGGTAATGGCAGAGGATCTCTTCTTCAAAGACCACAACAATGTATCTACCTCATCCGCTAGAAAAACGATTGGATGGATAATGAGAACCTTCAAAACTAGGGGCGCCAAGCCCGTGATGATTCTCTTCAAATCGCTTGTGCGTTCTAGGCTGGGATACTGCCGTACACTAACGTCCCACTTAAAGGCTAGCAACACTGCAGACCTGGAGTGTACAAAGAACTTTCACGGCACACAAATGTGATAAGGCACCTAAACTACTGGGAACGGTTGAAGGTCCTTGATCTTTATTCCCTCGAACGCAGGTGAGAGATATGCATGATAATATACACTTGGAAGGTCCTAGAGGGATTGGTACCAAACCTGCACATGAAAATCACTCCATATGAAAGCAAAAGTCTCAGCAGATGCAACATTCCCCCGATGAAAAGCAGGGGCACCACGAGTACATTGAGAGACAAGACAAAAAGTGTCTGGGGCCCAAGACTGTTAAATTGCCTCCCAGCATGCATAAGGGGGATTACCAATAGACCCCTGGCTGTCAAGAAAGCACTGGACAGGCACCTCAAGTCGGTACCTGACCAACCGGGCTGTGGTTCGTACGTCAGCTTGCTTGTGGCCAGCAGTAACAACCTGGTTGATCAGACCCTGATCCACCATGAGGCCTGGTCTCGGACCGGGCCCTGGGGGCACTGACTCCCGAAACCCTTTCCAGGTCAACTCCAGGTAACACAACTTTTCTAGGACAACCCCTACCCTGCCTTCCTTCCACTAGATTTATTTGCTTTCCAATCATTCTACTTTGTTACATCCTCCAAATGACCAGACCACCTACAGATTTACTTGAATATTTATATATTTACTGTCATATCTGGGCACCTCTGCAACGAGTGATTGTATGAATGGTCACCCTGCCTCGCTGGGAGATGGCTGGTGTGTTGGAAAAAAGTATCATTCCTTAAACTAGCACTGGTATTTTTAACTTTTTGTAAATTATTTACTGGAATGTTTGTCTATAAACTACACAATTTTTTAATCCATTTTTCCTATACCCTTTATTTTTAATTAAGGAAATGGTTGTTAAATTGCTATTTGTAAATTATTCCTACTTATCTTAAGGATTAAGGATTTCTTTGCATGGTTTACAATGTGTAATTACAATTTGCTAAGTACAAAGAAAGCCACTATCATGCTGGGGCAGACTAAACCTACTGCTGAACACTACTAAATACATTTTTTTACTTCAACACAGGTAGTTAGTTGTTTAGCAGTAATTGAATTTGATCGAGATGAATTAACAGGTTACAGTATTATATTTGGCATTTTTACATTGGTTTTTCTCTCTCCTCTCTCTCTCTTCTCTCTCTCCTCTCTCTCTCGCTCACTCACTCTCTCTTCTCCTCTCTCCTCTCTCACACTCTCTTCTCTCATCCTTTCCTCTCTCTCTCTTTCAACTCTCTTCCCTCATTCTCTCTCTCATCTCTTCTCTCTCTTTTCTCTCTCTCTCTCTCTCTCTCTTCTTTCTCTCTCCTTAACTCTCTCTCTCTCTATCTCTCTTCTCTCATCGTCTTTCTCTCCTCCTCCTCTCTCATCTTTCCTCCACTCTCTCTCTCTTCTTCTTTCTCTCTCTGCTCTCTCTCTCTCTCTCTCTCTTTCTCATTTTTCTCTCTTTTCTCCCGCTGAGGCACCTCTTTTCTCTCTTTCTCTCTTTCTCTCTTTTTCTCGTCTATCCACTCTCTCCTACTCTTTCCTCCTCTGTCCTTCCCTCTCCTCAGCATTCTTTCTCTCTCTCTATTCTCCCCTCGAGATCTTTCTCACTTTTCTCTCTTTCTCCGTCTTTTTCTCTCATCCCCTCCTCACTCTTTCTCACTTTCTTCCTCTTTCTTTCTTTCTCTCTTTCTTTCTCGGATTCTCTTTCTCTTTCATTTCCCTCCTCCGTTTCTCTCTTTCTTTCTTTCTCTCTTTACTTTTCTTTCTATCATCTTTCTCTCTTCTCTCTTTCCTTTCTCCTCTTTCCATTCTCTTTCTCTCTTTTTCCTCTCTCTCTCTCTCTCTTTCCTCTCTTTCTCTCTTTCCTCTCCACCCTCTCTTTCTCTCATTCCCTCCGCTTTCTCTATCTTTCTTCTTTCTCTCTTTCTCCATTTCTTTCCTCTCTTACTCTCATCTTTTACTCTCTTTCTCTCTTTCCTCTCCCCCTCCAATCTCCCCTCCCACTCCCCCCTCACTTCTCGCTCACCTAACACCATCTCCACCCGCTTCCTTCCCTCCTTCTCTCCCTCCCCTTTAATCTTTCACTCTTCTCTAGTTTCTTTCTCTTTCTTTCCTCTCTTTCTCTCTGTTCTTTCTCCTTCTCTCTTTTCTCCCTCTCTTTTTTCGTTCCTCATGTTTCTCTTTCCTTTCTCTCTTTCTCTCTTTCTCTCTCTCACTCTCCTCATACCCTTCAGTCTCTCTCTCCATCATCCTCGCTCAGTCACTACTCTCGCTCATCCGTCTCCTCCTCTCTCTTTCTCTCTTTCTCCTCTTCTTTCCATTCCTCCTCACATTCACTCTCTTTCTCTATCTTCCTCTCTTTCATCTCTCTTCTATTCTCATCTTCTCTCTTTTTCTCGCTCCTCTCTTTTCTTCTCTTTTCTCTTTTCCTTTCTCTCTTTCTATTCTTCACTCGATTTTCATCCTCCCTTTTCCTCTCTTCCTCCTTTCATACACTTTCACACTCATTCATTCTACACTTACTCACTTTCTCTCACTCCTCACTTCTTTCTCTCTTCTCCAGGCTGGGTCTTCTCATTTCTCTTCCAGACGTTCTTTCTCTCTTTTTTCTTTCTCTTTCTCTCTTTCTTTCTCATTCTCCTCCTCCTCTTTCTCTCTTTCTCTCTTTCATCTCTCGTTTCTCTCTTTCCTCCTTCTCCGCTCCCATCTTCTCTCTTTTTCTCTTTTTTCACCTTTTCTCACTTTCTCACTTTCATCTCTCTTTCGCACTCTACTCCTATCTCATCTCTCTCCTCTCTCTCTCTCTTCTGCCTCACCTCTCTCATACACTCTCTCTTTCACTACATTCCTCTGACCCCTACCTCACAAACTTTCTCCTTCTTACACGATCTTTCTTCCTCGTCTATCTCTCTATTCCACACTATATTTTCTTACTCCTGCTCACTTTCCCATCTCTTTCTCTCTTTCCTCGCTCTCTTCTCCTCTCTTTCCTCTCTTTCTCTTCTTTCTCTCGTTTCTTTCTTCCCCTTCTTTCTCTCTTTCTCTTCTCTCCTCTTTCTTCACTTTCCTCTCATCTTTCTCCCTCTTTCTCTCTTTCCCTCGCCTATTATCTCCTCTTTCTCTCTTTCCCTCTCTTTCTCTCTTTCTCTCTTTCTCTTCTCTTCCTCTTTCTCTTTCTCTCTTTTCTCCAATCTCTTTCTCTTCTTTCCTACATTCACTTTCTCTCTTTCTCGTCGTCTTCTCTCCTCTTTCTCTCTCTTTCTCGACCTCTTCGTCTTTCTCTCTCTTTCTCTCTCTTCCCTCTTTCTCTCCGCCTCTTTCCTCTTCGATCTTTCTCTCACAGCTTTCTCCTTCTCCTCTCCTCCCCTTTCCTCTCTCTTTCTCTCTCTTTTCCTCCAGGTCTTTCTCTCACACGTCTTTCTCTCTCTTTCTCTCTCCTCTCCTCCCTCATCTTTCTCTCCATCTTTTCTCTCTATTTCTCTCTCTTCTCTCTCTTTCTCTCTCTTTCTTTCCTCATTTCACACCTCTTTCTCCTCTCTTTCTCTCACTTCCTCCTCCTCTTTCTTTCTCTTCACTCTCTCCTCTCTCTCTTTGTCTCTCCCTCTCTTTCCCTCTCTCTTGGTCTCTCTCTTTCCTACCTCTCCCCGAGCCCTCCCTCACGCCTCGCCCCATCTTACCCTCTCTCTTTCTCTCTCTCTCTTTCTCTCCATCATTCTTCTCTCTCTTTCCACTCACTTCTCAAGGTCCCTCTCTCCTATCTCACTCTTTCTCTCTCTTTCACTCACTCCTTCTCTTTCTCCTCCTCTTTCACTCTCTTATTCCTGCTCTCTATTCTTTCTCTCTCCTTTTCGGTCTTCTATCCTCCTCCCTCATCCTCTTTCTCACTCTTTCTCTCACTCTCTCTCTCTTTCTCAACTTCACTATTCATCAATCTTCTCATTCACCTCTTTTCCTGATCTTTCTATCTTCGTTCCCCCCTCATTCTCTCCTCTCTTCCTCTTCTTCTCTCTTCCCTCCACTCCTTACGCCCACTTCCTCTCAACCTCGTCCTCCTGCGTTCTCGACTCTATCACTCTTCTTTTCCTCTCACTTCTTTCCCTTCCCGTCTCCTCTTTCATCTCTCTTCTCTTTCTCTCTCATTCTCTTTCACTTTCTCTTTCTAACTCTCTCTTTCGTCTTTTACTCTCTCTCTCGTTTCTTCTATTCTCCTTTCTTTTTCTCTTTCTCCTTACTCTCTCATTCTCTTTCTCTCTTTCTCCTCTCTTTCTTCCTCTTTCTCTCTCTCTTTCTCGCTCCTCTTTCATCTCATTCTCTCTTTCTCTCTCTTCCACTTCCTCTTACTCATCTCGTCTCCTCTCGACACTTCCTTTCCTCTTTCTCTCTTCTCTCCTCCTTTCTCTCTCTCTCATTTCCTCTTCTTTTCCCTCGGTCTCTCTACTTTCTCATCTCTCTTGTTTTCCACTCTCTCCTCTTTCACTCTCTATCTCTCTCTCTCTCTATACCTCTCTCCTCTCTTCTCTCTCTCACTTTTTTCCTCTGTTCTCCAATCCACCCCTCCCCCTCCCCCCGACTCCAGTCTACTCACTTTCTCTCACTCTCTTATCCTTTCTCCTCTCTCTCTTTCTCTCTCTCCAACTCTTGGTTCCTCGTCTCTCCCTCTTTCTCTCATCTCTCTTCTTTCATCTCTCTCCTCCCAATCTTTCTCTCTCATCCCTCTACCTCTTTCACTCACCCCTCATTCACACGTCTCTCTTTCTCTCCTCTCATCCTTTCCTCTCACTCTACTACTTTCTCCATCTCCAGTCTTTCTCTCACTCTTTCTCTTCTCTCTCTTTCTCTCTCTCTCTCTTTCTCACTTTCTCTCTCTCCTCTCATTTCTCTCTCTACTTATCTTCACTTTCTCTCTCTCTCTTTCTCTTATCTCTCTCCCTGACTCTCACAAGGACTCTCTTTCCCCTCTTTCACATCTCTCTCTCTTTCTCTTCTCTCTTCTCTCTCTTTTCTCTCTTTCTCTCTCTCTTCTCACTCTCTCTCTCTTTCTCTCTTCTTTACCCCTCACATTTGCCCTCCTCATTTCTCCTACCTCATTATACTATCCACTCTCACATCCGAACCCGACTTTCTCTTTCACTTCTCCTCTCGTCTTCTCTACTATTCTCTCTCCATCATTCTCATCTCTCTCTCACACACAACCCACACACACACACACACAACGAGTCGGTCGACGTCCCACCGAGGCATGGTTACCCAAACAAAAAAGAAAAGTAAATATCCCCAAAAAGAAAAATCTTTTCATCATTCAACACTTCTCACACACACCACACATTACACATGCATTTGCAGAGGTGCTCAGAATAACAACAAGTTTAGAAGCATATACGTATAGAGATACAACCACATATCCCTCCAAACTGCCAATATCCCAAACCCCCTACTTCAAAGTGCAGCATTGTACTCCCATTTCCAGGACTCAAGTCCGACTATATGAAAATAACCGGTTTCCCTGAATCCCTCACTAAATAAGTACCCGCTCACACTCCAACAGATTCGTCAGGTCCAATATCATTCGTCCCCTTCACTCCTATCAACACGCTCATGCACGTCTTGCTGGAAGCCAAGCCCCTCACCCACAAAACCTCCCTTTACCCCCTCTTTCCCAACCCTTTCGAGGACGACCCCTACCCCTCTTTTCCTTCCCCTATAGATTTATATGCCTTTCCATGTCATTCTACTTTGAATCCATCCTCTAAATGACCAAACCACCGTCAACAACCCCTCTTTCTCTGCCCCTCTGACTAATGCTTATAATTAACTCCACACCTTCTCTCTAATTTACCACATCCATCGATAACACTCCGAATTTTCTGCATAATAATTTACACCACACATTGCCCTTAGACAGGACATCTCCACTGCCTCCAACCGTCTCCTCGCTGCTGCATTTACCACCCAAGCTTCACATCCATATAAGAGTGTTGGTACTACTATACTTTCATACATTACATGATATTGAAACCAATTAATTCTGAAAGTCTTAAAATATTTAGGAATTTTTGAGTTGATGTGTTTGTGTGGTTAATTTCGGGAGGTGAGGTGATTTCTAAGCAGTCTTGAATTGGTGTGCAGGCAGCAGGGGCCCTTTGTATGTTCAGGCAATAAATTCCTGATCTTAGGGCCCCTTATGTGCATAGCATTTTTGCATAGGGAGACATTGACATGAGGGATATCAGTTTTGTCTTGTGAACTAGTAAACTGTTTGGTGACTACATTTCCAGATGTTCTATTAAATAAACGTTTTCTAAATATATAAATGCCTAGTCTTTGTGAATAAATCATTTAAAAAGGACTAAGTTGCTAAATGACTTGTGCAACATATGGGTGTCTTTATTCTAGAAACTTATTACCACGCAGTGGATCTGGATCTGGAGAGAGTTCCGGGGGTCAACGCCCCCGCAGCCTGGTCTGTGACCAGGCCGCCTGGTGGATCAGAGCCTGATCAACCAGGCTGTTACTGCTGGCTGCACACAAACCAACGTACAAGCCACAGCCCGACTGGTCAGGAACAGACTTTAGGTGCTTGTCCAGTGCCAGCTTGAAGACTGCCAGGGGTCTGTTGGTAATCCCCCTTATGTATGCTGGGAGGCAGTTCAACAGTCTCGGGGCCCCTGACACTTATTGTATGGTCTCTTAACATGCTAGTGACACCCCTGCTTTTCATTCGGGAGGGATGCTCTGCCACTCGTCTGCCAACAGAGTCTTTTCTTTCCGTAGTGGGAGTGCGAATTTTTCATGTCAATATCGTTACTAGTCCCATCTAGGATTTCCATGGTGTGTCTAATCATCATCGCCTCCCAGCCTGCGTTCCCAGGGAATACAGTGTTTAGAACCTCAACGCATCCCAAGTAAATTGAGGTGTTCTTATACTCACGTTATGCCGCGCCGTGAAGGTTCTCTGTACATTTTCAAGGTCCAGCAAATTTTCACCTGCCTTGAAAGGTGTATGATTCAGTGTGCCCGCAATATTCCAGCCTAGATAGACAACAAGTGACCGAAAGGAAGAGTGTCATCACTGGGCTTGACCTCCCCTAGTTTAGAAGGTCTCGTTTATCCCTTCTACATGCGAATCGTTTTTCTAGCACGAATTGAGTATTGTTACAATGTTATGGTCCTTGAAGTGTGAGAATCCTCCGACATGATCACTCCCAGGTCTTTGACGGTGGTTTTTCATTATTTTGTGGAAGGAATTTGTTTTGTATTCTGATGATTTAATTTCCTCGTGTTTACCTTATCTGAGTAATTGAAATTTCTCATCGTTGAACTTCATATTGTTTTCTTCAGCCCACTGAAAGATTTGGTTGATGTCCGCCTGGAGCCTTGCAGTGTCTGCAATGGAAGACACTGTCATGCAGATTCGGGTGTCATCTGCAAAACAAGACACGGTGCTGTGGCTGACATCCTTGCCTATGTCAGATATGAGGATGAGGAACAAGATGGGAGCGAGTACTGTGCCTTGTGGAACAGCTTTTCACCGTAGCTGCCTCGGACTTTACTCTGTTGACTACTACTACTGTATTCTGTTAGTGAGGAAATTATAGATCCATCGACAGACTTTCCCTGTTATTCCTTTAGCACGCATTTTGTGCGCTATTACGCCATGGTCACACTTGTCGAAGGCTTTTGCAAAGTCTGTATATATTACATCTGCATTCTTTTTGTCTTCTAGTGCATCTAGGATCTTGTCGTAGTGATCGAATAGTTGAGACAGACAGGAGCGACCTGTTCTAAACCCGTGTTGCCCTGGGTTGTGTAACTGATGGGTTTCTAGATTGGTGGTGATCTTGCTTCTTAGGACCCTTTCAAAGATTTTTATGATATGGGATGTTAGTGCTATCGGTCTGTAGTTCTTTGCTGTTGCTTTACTGCCCCCTTTGTGGAGTGGGGCTATGTCTGTTGTTTTTAGTAACTGTGGGACGACCCCAGTGTCCATGCTCCCTCTCCATAGGATGGTAAAGGCTTGTGATAGGGGCTTCTTGCAGTTCTTGATGAACTCTTGAGTTCCATGAGTCTGGCCCTGGGGCAGAGTGCATGGGCATGTCATTTATCGCCTGTTCGAAGTCATTTGGCATCAGGATAACATCGGATAGGCTTGTGTTAACCAAATTCTGTGGCGCACTCATAAAAAATTAATTTTGATCTTCGACTCTCGGTCTGGTTAGCGGCTTGCTAAAAACTGAGTCATATTGGGACTTGAGTAGCTCACTCATTTTCTTGCTGTCGTCTGTGTAGGACCCATCTTGTTTAAGTAGGGGCCCAATACTGGACGTTGTTCTCAACTTTGATTTTGGCATAGGAGAAGAAATACTTTGGGTTTCTTTCGATTTCATTTATGGCTTTTAGTTCTTCCCGCGATTCCTGACTCCTATAAGATTCCTTTAGCTTAAGTTCGATGCTTGCTATTTCTCTGACCAGTGTCTCCCTACGCCTTTCAGATATATTGACCTCTTTTAGCCGCTCTGTTATTCTTTTCCGTCGCCTGTAAAGGGAGCGCCTGTCTTTCTATTTACATCTACTCCTCCTTTTTCTTAGAGGAATAAGCCTTGTGCATACATAGTGCCACCAAATTAATCTGTTCTAGGCATAAGTTGGGGTCTGTGTTGCTTAGTATATCTTCCCAGCTTATATCGGTTAGGACTTGATTTACTTGGTCCCACTTTGTTTTTGAAGTTGAATTTGGTGAATGCTCCCTCGTGACTAATCTCATTATGTTGGTCTGGGGCTCCGCGCATACATGTCTGAACCTCAATTATGTTGTGATCTGAGTATATTGTTTTTGATATGGTGACATTTCTTATTAGTTCATCATTGTTAGTGAAGATGAGGTCTAGTGTATTCTCCAGTCTAGTAGGCTATTATTTGCTGGTTTAAATTGAATTTTGTGCAGAGATTTAAAAGCTCGTGTGAGTGTGAGTTTTCATCAGAGCTGCCTCCTGGTGTTATTACTGCAACAATATTTGCTATATTCCTCCATTTTAGGTGCCTTAAGTTGAAATTCCCCTGGAGCAAGATGTTGGGTGCAGGAGCTGGAAGATTTTCCAGACAGTAGTCAATTTTTAACAGTTGTTCCTGGAATTGCTGGGATGTTGCATCCGGAGGCTTGTAGACTACCACAATGACTAGGTTTTGGTTCTCGATCTTTACTGCTAAAACTTCCACTACATCCTTTGAGGCATTAAGCAGTTCTGTGCAAACAAGTGACTGCAAAATTTCAGGCTAACCCCCCC